>VDFB02323631.1:0-63297 GCA_007258455.2 Sequoia sempervirens
TCTCATGGAAGCAATAAATAACCTGATAGCATTATTTTTTTTATATACAAGAAATTATTGATTGGCGTTGTTTTATCTAAGTGGGAACAAATTCAATGAACAAAGAATTATTGCTAAGTGGAAATCATGTCATGGACTAAGTCATAAGGATATAAGCGCACAAGGAGCAGAGGCTTCAATGAATAGGGAAGAGCTAGTAAAGATATTCAATTCAAACAAAATGGGTGTTGATTTGGATAACAATTCCTTTAGAAACCTGCTCCGCACTAAGAGTTTTAATATGGAAGAATCAAAACACTTGGATGAAGTTGCAATCCCCAAAAGCAAGAAAATAAAACGGTGCCGAAACAATCAATAATGGAGCAATTTGCCGGCCACTGGGTATTTGTTGGGTCTTTGAAGCGCCTCCCTCACAATTAAAGTACCATTAATTTCAATATGTTGAACCAGTACTGGATTATTAGAAACAAAATGCATTCTACACTTTAGTTGCTCTGACAGATTAATGGTGGAATCGATATATGCTGTTAGTAGTCATAAAATCCAAAGGTGGTGTGAGCTCCAGAAGTTGAAGAAACATGTCATGGCGGTTTACTTGAGAAATTTTGATTCTCAGAATTATTCATAGAAAAGGGAGAAGTTAAGTACATGTTATTTTCACGTTCCTGAGAAAGGTCAAAATAAAAACCCTAAAGTTGGTGCATCGATACAAACGGATACCCTGAATTCATCGCCAAGAAATGAGCAATTGAAGTGAAAAGTTTACGTCACATTGATGGAACTCCATCAAGAGAAGGAATTGATATCGGCAAGACATCAATTGTCGGCACAAGATCCCTCTGATAGAAGTGAGTTACAGCGATGGAGATTTGCATTGGCAAGAGAAGGATGGTCGAGGGGAGATTTTAAAGTCATGCCGATGGGAAATACAACGGGGAGAAAAAATACAATCGGGATAAGAGATGTATAGGTCTCATTGATGATACAAGTCATGCCAATATCTTGAGGAGGAAACAAAGATTAGAATAAATTGTAAACGGTGCAATATGGGTAAAAAATTAAAAGGAGATTCAAATGGAAACTGCGAAATAGTCCAAAGGTAAAGATTTATTAAAATTCATGATGGAAATTTAAGGGATAATTATTTTATCCACGAAAATCATGGAAAGCAAAATTAATAATTAATAATTTGCACTGGAAGGAATAATATCTTTCACCAAGGATAAGAGGGCAGATGAAAGTTTTTTTGAAAACTAAAATATTTTTGAGGAATTAACAAAGTAAGTAATTATTTACCTCAACAGTAAGTGCATGCAATTAAAAGAGTAAATCTTTTTACAGAGGAAATTAAAGGAAAAGTTAAAGCCTTGATGAGAGATGACTTTTACCCAAGGAGTATTTTACTCTAAATAAAGATGAACAAATTTAATATAAAGTAAAATACTTTCACCATAAGGGGAAATATTTTTTTGCCAAAGGAGTTACGAGCCGACAATGGGTGATTATTTACCCAAAAGATATGTTACTCAATTGGGTGAAAATTGCCTACAAAGAAGCAATAGGTAAGTCAAGATTAATTTTCACGGTGAAGGATTAAAGATTAAAATATTTTAATTTTCGAAAGGAAATTAATTAAAAATAAAATGAAGAACTGCACAGAGATGGGTGGCCCGAAAGATCGACTCTTGAATATGCAATGTATATATGTACAATAAAGTCATGTCATAAAAAAATGAGATTGAGGCTTGATAGGTTAGGTAGTTGGATAGGGTGTTGTTGCCAAAATAAATATCATGATGTACATTGTAAAATCTTTTCAAATTATATAATGGAGAATACATTTATCACGGTGATCAATTATGGTGTCAATTGTTTATGCATTTTATTGAAAGCATTATCTGGTTGTCTCCAAGGTTGTCATTTCCCGATTATTTAAATTGGAAATATCAAGATATTCTTCAATTTATCAAAACAAACTTGTTGTTCTTGTGTAGTTCAATTATTTGGTTCCTACAAAGGTGAGGATTAAATCCTTTTAATAAATCCCACATTAATTTGGAAAAGGACAATTGGATCATTAAGAAAGAACTTGATAATTACACTCTTGCACATTTACACAAGTTATAGCAGTCCACAAGTGCCAAGAAATTTGAATTATAGCCATTAAGCAAGGTCACCCATTATACAAATCTTGAATCCATTAGCCCAACAAAAGTAGGCACTAGTCACACTATTTACATCTTAGAATTTCATAAAACCTTATTCAATCATCCACATTTCAAATTCAATACTAGGAGTAGGAATAGTTAGCAAGCTTTCGTCTATTACATTTGTGCCATTATAATAGATCCATCAAATCAATCAAGTCACACAACCTTAAGTCTGCTTTATTCACATAGGTATACCCACCTAGGTCTGTAACTTTTTGAGAGAAGAAGGTCTAAACCATTTGGACTTGTTTGTTGCCACAAGCATTATGAAGGGTGGAAACCTCTTGAGGAAATTAAGCCTACATTTTTGAGAGCTAATAGAAAGCTCAAATGTGAAGGTTGATGAAACCGTGAAGAATTCTATTGATATTGATGGATATGTGTCTGATGAACATGACTATGCAAGAATAGAAGAAATTGAAGAAGAACGGGATAGAGATGAGCAGAATGAAAGAGAAGAAGATGCTCTAGTAATGTCCCCTAGAACACCAAAATATGTATAGAGGAATCATTTATAAAGTCAGGTTATTGGAGACAAGGAAAAAGGTGTGTTGACTAGAAGCAAAGATGCTACTGAAGTAAATTTGTGCTTACTCTTTGAAATTGAGCCGAAGTTAGTAAGAGAAGCCTGTGAAGATAAACATTGGAAGGAAGCAATGAAAGAATAACTTTTGCAGATTGAAAAGAATAAAACTTGGTAATTGGTTCCAAGGCTGGCAGACAAAAATATCATTGGATCAAAATGGGTATTTAGAAACAAGTTGAATGAGGATGGGAAAGTTGTCAGAAGTAAAGCAAGGCTTGTATATAAAGGCTACTCACAAGTGGAAGGTATATATTTTGAGGAAACCTTTTCCCCGGTAGCAAGAATGGAAGATATAAGCATGTTCTTAGCATTAACTGCTTATAAATATTTCAAATTCTATCAGATGGATGTCAAGTCAGCATTTTTGAATGATGAGCTAGATGAAGAGGTTTACATGGAACAACCGGAAGGATTTGAATTAACAGATCAACTGGATATGGTGTGCAAATTAAAGAAATATTTATATGGAATGAAGCAAGCTCCTAGAGCCCGGTATGCAAGATTAGATAGGTATTTGAATTAGCAAGGATTTAACAAAGGTACGACATATAGTAATTTATATTTCAAAACTAAGAATGAAAAAATATTGATTGTAGTGGTATATGTTGATGAAATTATCCTTGGAGGAAATGAAAATATGTGCAAGATGTTTGTGGAAGAAATGCAGAAATAATTTGAAATATCTATGTTTGGAAAGATGAATTTCTTTCTTGGGCTACAGATTAATCAAACAGAGAAAGGAATTTCCATTTCACAATAAAAGTATGTGAGAGAAGTATTGAGAAAATTTGGTATGGATGGTTCCAAACTAGTAAGTACTCCTATGGTGATTGGATGCAAGTTGGGAAAAGATGATGATTCACCTAAGACTAATTAGAGCATGTATAGATATATGATTGGTGGACTACTGTATTTGACTACTACTAGACTAGATATTGTGCATGTGGTTAATTGTGTCTAGATTTCAAGAAGATCTAAAGGAAACACATTACTGCAGTTAAATGAATATTGAGACATTTGAAAGGCACTCTAGATTATGGATTATGGTATCCTAAAGATATTGATTTTACACTCAATGATTAAATAGATGCAAAGTGGGATGAAAGTATAGATGATAGAAAAATTACAAGTGGTGGTGCATTTTTCTTAGATGTAGATTGGTGGCATGGTTGAGTAAGAAGCGAGATTTAGCCTCTTTTTCTATTGCTGAAGCTAAGTATATTACTGATGCATCATGTTGTACACAAGTGTTATGGATGAAATGGACATTGAAAGATATCATAGTGCTACATGATGATCCTATTCCTCCCTTTTGTGATAACACAAGTGCAATTAGCATTTCAAATAATCATGTGATGCACTCGAGAATGAAGCATGTATCTATTAGGTATCATTTCTTAAGAGAGAAGGTTATGGAGAATGAAGTCAAGCTTGAGTATGTTTCAACAAAATATCAGATTGTGGATATATTTATAAAGGCTCTTCCTAAAGATACTTTTGAGTATCTCTAGGATAAGATAGGGGTTATTGATCCCCATTTTACAAACTAAGATGCATTTGGAGATGCATTAGTCTGGTGAATTCATGATTCTATCTTTTGGACTGATGTTTTTCAGTGGCTACCCTCAGGGGAGCAGACATTTTTTCTAAAGTAATGTCATTATGAGTATTCTATTTTCATGTCAAATGAAGTTTCAATGGACATATCTTTTATATTTTCCATTGATGTCAAAGGTGGAGAGAGAGCATGTGAAAATTTAATAAGAGAAAGTAGGTAATGAGGAAGATGATCTTCTAAGGGGGAGAAACAAAAAGAAAAATCTTGAGAAGTATTTTTAGAATAGGTATGGTGTTTTTGATGGTTTTTCACATCATGTATTACCATCAATGACAAAGGGGGAGATTGTTGCAAGAATGGAAAATGAATGAAGTGTTGTCATTAATGTCAATCGGTTAGTTGGTTATATCAACCAATCAGCTGGTTATCTACTAGTTGTTGTTGATTGTATATGTCAAGGATATTGAGAAAATTGTATTAAAAGAAGGTTGTTGGTTCTAGTGCTTGTGAACTATGTTTTGTTGTGTGTTGATTGAGGTCCAAGAGAATTGGGCTAGTCTAGATTTCTATTTGATGGAATTTTATGGTGTATGGTTCAAGAATTGTGTTTCCCTATCTCTATTGAAGTTGATTTTGGAATTTGGATGTATTGAGCTTAATTGATCTATGTGTTTTACAGTAGTATGGCTGACCATGTGTCAAGCACTACTTTCGAAGCTGATGAAGCGTGTTGGATCTATTATGGATCTCGGTGAAGCATGTGTTTAGGTCACCCTTATTCTAATTCCACCCTAGGATGTTTGGCACCAACCTAATTTGAATTTGAATTTGGATGGCCAACTTTATATCTTTTCAAGGTTGGAGATAGTATAAATACATAATGTGCTAGCGATGAAAACTGTACACAAGAAAAGAAGAAAGATAAGTGAAAGAGAAGACATGACTTTGATGCTTTTATTGAGGTGTGTGAGTTAAGTGTGTGGTTGTTTAGTGTGAAGCTTAATGTCAAGTTTCTAGATGTAGTGAGCAGAAGGAAAATTCTATCATTCATGTGAGTTGATCAATGATTGTGGTGGATTCTTTATTGCATTGGGATTGTTGTCTCTCTGTAACAAGTCTTCTTTTTCTTATTTATATCTGTATGGTAGTGAGCCCTCCGAGTTGTAGCCCTGTGGATAGTGAGTCCAGACATTGAGTCCTTATTTAAGGCAGTGATCCTTTTTGTAATTGATTTTGATATTCTCTATAATGTGAGTTATTCCTCACTGTGGTTTTTCCCTCATTGGGTTTTCCATGTAAATATGGTGTTATTGTGTTTGAGCACTTGCATTTTATATTTAATCACTTAATAAGTTTATGTGTTAGTTATGGTAATTGAATTTATGGTTATAATCTATGACAACTGATTCACCCCCCCTCTCAGTTGTCCTATCCAACATAAGAGAGGGGGAGTATCACTCAGGAGAAGAAATTGGTCTAGTAACCCTAATGAACCTAGTTGAGCATACACACACTCACACCTTAGTTGGTCTAAGTTGATTCAAGTTAGTTTGGAGGAATAGTAATCAACCTTCTATCTTGGTTGTGAATATTTTCTTATTGGTTTATGATCTTGTTTTGTGAGTATTTTGACTAGGATTATATGTTTGTCTTTACATCAAAAGAGAATTCTTCTTATGTGTTCTTTTTGGTATATGTTGTTTGATGAAGTATATACATAGAATGTATATATGTGCATGTTCATGATAACTCATACATGTGAGTGTATGTGTGCATGAGTATATGTAGGTAGACGTACATAGCATGCTCATGAACGGGTAACCCATAGGTATGGGAGTATCGATAGGATAAAAGTGACATGTATATATATGTATACACACTTCATGTAAACATATCATTTGATGCGTACATACATATATGCATTTGAATTTTATAATCAAAATAGTTATATATGTAATATATAATATATATTAATATGTATGTATATCTAGTGCATTTGAAGAAATGTATATACATATATACTAATATATGTGATTATTTAATATATGTTTATATGTTTTGGTAATAGATGTATTTTAATAATCAAGTGAATGTGATTATATATAAATATATATATGCATATATATAATATGTGGATTAGATATATTAATAATATATAATATATATAATGTTTATGAACATTATATCTTGATAGTGCATAGTATCTATCTTAGCACATGATATAAAGTGTTGCATATGTATTATGGAATACACATGATTTAACATTATTGTTAGCATGACTAAAAACTAGGGATAGATCCCATCCTAAACACTGAAGTAGTGGCAATGAGCGGGAGAGGCGAGAACCAAAGATTGAACTTGGGAGAAGGCACTTCAGAGGGTGAAGGGAATGTTGAGGATGATGATGACCCTAGTGGCACCCTAGTTTTGCTGGAAGATCTTCTTCCTATCATGGTTGGGATGCCTGGTGACTAAGTGTTATAGTCCCAGATAGTGCGGGAGGTCTATTTCTCTTGTAGAAAGTTGGTATTTAAGGGAGTTTGTTGGGGCCATTGCTTTGGGTAGGGATTGTGGCTTTGGATCTCCCCTATTATGGGTTATTTTGTCCCCTTGTTCTATCTTGTTCCATTTGTGAAGTTTTCCTACCTTGGTACTTTTAGTTTTGGCCTATTTGTGGCTTCCAAGTGGGTCTTTACCATTTCATCTTTTTGCTTGGAGTTGATGTAGGGTTGTTGCCTCTATTTCAATCTAGTTGTGTGGCCTGAGTAAGGAAATATTCCTCATGTTCCTTCCTTGGGTGTTGTGAGGGCTCAGCTTGGGACCTTGGTTTTGCACTCTTTGGCAATGGTTTTTTGGGAGTGGGTGTTCTCATGCATCCTTTAAGCTTTGTTTTTTTTCCCTGGCTAGGTGTTATTGCTATCTTGTGGATGGGGCTCTCTTTCACTCTATTTCCTTGGGTTGGTCTTTGGCCTTGGTGTTATGTTGGGTGCTAGGGGATCTCATATTTCCCCTATGATTTTCTTGGCTCATTGGCTCTTTTTGGGAGCTATTGTGTACCCCTCCTGGATTTTTTCTAAGGGGTTTGTTTTGTTTTTATGGAATTGGTGTCTTTGCTAGTGGTGTCCTCAGCTAGTTGCATGCTCTCTTTTGGTTTCATTTGTTGCTATGGATGCCTTTCCCCATGATGAGTTTACTCTGTTTCCCCTTTGGTGGGTACTGATGATGGCTCTCAGAGTTTTTTTCAGGAGAAATTTTTCTTCTCCCTTTTGGGATTTAAAGCTTGTTTTGTAGGATGAGATTGTGTTCTTCCAAATGGCTAAGCTTCCTCATTGGACTTTGTTTGTGGCACAGTGCTCTCTTCTCTCTTGGTTGTTGGCTGAGGAGTTTTATTTTTCTGTGTTCTAGTCTACTTCTATGCCAAAGGATGACATGTTTCTCCTTGCTTGGGATGTTATTTCTTTCTTCTGGCTTCTTTAGTTGAGGTCTTCTATGGAGGTGGAGACTACTCCTTCTGAGGTGGAGCCCTCTTCTATGGAGGTGGAGAGGGGTGTTGGGGATTTGGAGGGAAGTTTTATTTTATGTGGCTATGGTATTATTGTCATCTTTTCCTATAGAGGGGATCCCTCTCTTATTGAGGTGGAGGTTGGGTCGATGCTTCAGACTGCTTGGCATTGTGTGAAGTATGATGATAATCATTGTTTGGTGCTATTTTATAAGACAGGGGAGGGATGTTGTAGGAATGTTGTTGGTGTGAATGCTTAGTCTAGACCTGCTCAAACATGAACAAAAAATCAAACATTAGTCATTAAACAAGTCACAAACAAGCATTCCCCATGAAATTCATTCAAATACAAGAACATTGAAATCAAAGCAAATAACAAATACAAGCTAATGAAATCCTATTCTAATACTCAAACCAACATCCCATGGGGGAATTGGTGCTTCTTTGATGTGGAAAGAAGCCCTTTCCCAATTCCTTGATAAGCTTGATGATGATTGATTGATCCTTGATGAAAAATTCCAATAACCTAGCTATGGATGATGAATTCTATGATGACTTGGATGAAAATGTGAATGAACTTGCATAAACTTGTGGATAATAACCTTGCATCAAAATCTACATCCTAAATGAATAGAGAAGGTCTCTATTTATAATGAAGAAGGATGGAGGATTGAAGAATTGGAAGAATATGGGTTTAAAAAAGGACCAATGGCATTGAGACACTTGTATCAATGCTAATGGGTAAGGATTGATCACACCTTGTATGTGTTTGTAAGAGGCACCAAATTCATGTTTGTAGACATGAAATGCATGTGCTTGAATTGTTTTGGGGGGAAATTGTTTGAATGAGAAAGTCAAATAAAGTGAGTCAATGAAGAAATATTCCCTATAATGTGATTTTGAGAGGGAAAATGAGATAATTACTTAATTAGAAGAATTAATTTTCATGTGCAAGTGGGTGGGTTAGTCAGTGGTTGAGTTTGACTATGATACAGGAGCACCTGTTTGATCGCATGCCTCCATGAGGCTATATTGAGTCATTTGTTCTATTTTGATGTATTAATGTTGTAATAAGGCCTAATGAGACATTTTTGATATGCATGACATCATTTTGAGTCCTAGGAAGTTATATTTTAAGTTATTTGTCACATAATGTTCAAAGTCACTACATATTGTAAACATTGTCAAAAGAGCAAAAATTAAGTAAATAATAGGTCCATTAATTAGAAATAGGTTAGAATCACTTGTGGTCAGTAGATTTGAGTTATTTATGAATTGAAAAGCATAAATAAGCCTCTCATAGGTCGAGGCAGGGGAGAGAACTTGATTTGTAATGGAAGGACATCAGCAAAAAATATGTTTTTCATTAGAAAACACTGTAAAAACATGTTTATTTGCTCCTATATGGCCATGTATGGCCTGATACCGAAGGGGCAGCCATTTGAGAAGTGGTATTATGTTTCTACTTCAATTTTCACTTGGTATTATTTTATTTCATGAAGAAATGAGAAAGATATGGCACTTTTTGTAATCACAGTCCAAAACCCTTATTAGGGTAATCAACAAGTAGAGATATTTGAGTTTCTTTCAAAATATTTGGAAAAATCCCATGTAGCTTGGTGAGAATATCTTATTTTGCATATTATTTCATGCTTTAATGGTTTCAAATCAAAAGGATTAGATTTGTGTGAAGGAAATCAAAGTTTAAGACTGCAACTCTATGTCTGACTGGTAAAAATAGGGTTTCAAGAGGTTTATGCCTAGGGTTTGTAAAGAAAATCTTGTAAGAAGACTTTTGATGTATTAAAAAGGCTTGTATAGTCCCAAAATAAGATTTTTGAAGGTCTAGTTGAGGGTATTTGTGACTGGAACATGGAGAATCAATAAGCATAGGTTTGAGAATATTGAATGTGACTGGTAAAACCTAGATTATAGTGATGTTTTATGATGTTGACTATGGGTTTGCGTCCTCCTTAAGTGAAATTGTTGAAAAAAAAGTGATTAGTTGTGTTTTAAACCAATTATTGAATTATTTTGATGAATGGATGATTTTTTTGTAACCCTTTATTGACTGCCCTGTTAAAAGCAACATTATGACAGTCCCATTCTAGAAGTCTATAATGAAGGTTCAATATGAGACTTTAATGGAATAACATGGAGTAAGATTGGAAAACGGTTTGATATGTTTGTGGAGGGCCCAATTGCTTTGGTTTTGTTGAATTTGAATTTATTGTGTACATTCACTTACTAATCCTTGGAGGGAAGTGTGAAGGAAGGTAGTCACCTACTTGGAGTCTAGGTTGAATGGCTTAATTTGAGAGTTTGATGAACTATCTTGAGTACAGATTAGGGGATGGTTTAAATATCTTGTTTAGGTACATTTGCATATTCTTGTGATTTTTGGGAAAGAAATAGGCTTGGGTAATTAATGTTGTTGATTAAGTGGCCTAAATAGGCTTAATTGTTGCTTTGGGACAGTCAGTTTGAAATAAAGTTCTATTGTTGTGAAGTTGAGTTGGAAAATGGTTTGATCTCTGTTATTTGAATTTGTTTATGGTGTATTGAGGAGCCTATATTTGTTTATGTCTCTGAAGGAAAATTTTAATGTTTGTAGCAAAAGTGCCATGGTATACAATGAAAGAATTTGATCTTTGTTGATGTTTGAGGGAAATATAGTTGAATAAGTATGTCAAAGGAAGGTGAGTTAAAAAGTGTTTTGAGTTAGTCAAATGAAGATTGTTGAAGGTTTTGTGATATGTGTTATGAATCCTCCTAGCTCTGCATCAGATTGAGGTTGAGTCAAAAGCTAGAGATTGGGTAATGAGGATTAAAGTTAATTAATTTAAAATTTAATTAACTTTGAGTGGGTTAGTGAATTTGATTTAAATCATTTGATTTATTTAATCAAATAAGAGGACTTTGGGTATTTAATTAAACATGATTAGTGAATTAATCTAATAAATTAATGTATTTGATTAATAGAGGAAATGGAATTAGATGCATGATATTGATTAAGATTATCTGCATGTCTACATTTCGCCCCTCTTTGAAACAATGTGTCTGCTACATTGGTTCAAAGAATAACCTTGCTGAGATCAAAATTCAAAAAAACTGTATTTTTTTGGATGCCCCAATGGAAAGAAGTAAACTGGTACACTGCCCCCTTGAAGGATTGGGCAAAAATTCCAATTTTCAGGTCAAGCTCATGATAAAGATTTAGGATTAGTTCAGCCCAAAAGGAACTAGAAAGCTCAAATGTTTGATGTAGACAAATTTGATGATGTATAGACAGTCATCAACCATGGGTAACCTCATTTCTATTATGATATATCATACATATTTAATACTTGGATAGAAATGTTAGTAAAGATAGAAGAATAAGAAGAATAATAGGGATCAACCCTTGAGTCTGAGAAAATGCGGAAGTCCAACAAGTCTATGAATCGTTGAGACTTTATTAGATATGATGATGAATGATGATGGTTTACTTATCTAGGGATTGGGGGTGTAAAGAGCATAACTTTCCTTATGTTTGATAACACACATAGATATGATGCATCAAGGTACAAACAACCAGGATGGCATGGTATCTAGTGTGATGGACTTTGACTCAAAAAATAGAGAGGAGTATTCTTGTTCACACTTGACATATAGAAACCTCACTAGGATGCATTTCAGAAGTTTAAAACATCTTGGACAAAAACATGGAAATGCATAACCTATCAATGAAATAGTCAACAAACTGTCTAAAATTTCTTCCATACACACCTGCCAAAGCAAGTATTCGCCAAATTATGTTACAAGAACGTCCAACAAACACAAAAAACAAAAGATAACAATCAATGCCCCATTCATTTCTCTCTAAATATTTTTAGATAGACATCCTTGAGAGGTCATGGGAATAAGTGCAATAAAATAAATCATAAGAAAAGATCAAGTAAACAAACAATTCAATGTTCTCCATAACACTAGCCAAGACTAAACTATGGTGAAGTTTGATGTTGATGTCAATTGTAGGAAGGATGCATCCTAGGACATGATGTTATCAGATGATTTTGAGACTAATGGGATGATGGGCTACTGATACCAAGAATTGACCAACTTGTTTACCTACTAACCTAGACTTGAGACCTTGACATTTGGGTTTACACTTTTAAATTTTCTATACTTGTTTCTGATTGTTTTGCCAAAGGTTGAAGGTGACGATTGATTATTGTGGGTGAAGCGAAATGAGACAGATGGATTTTTTCAAATATTTAGATTTTTTTTATGTTTTCGAAATGATATGAGGCTATTTTTTGGATTTTTTAGGTTATTTAAATGTTTTTGTATTTTTGTGTCTTAGGGGTTGATTAAAGATTAGCCTTGCCTACATTTAAGCTTAGATATGACACAGTTCAAATAATGACTCAGTGCTCTATTTTGGGAATGCTGAATAACCTTGTCCTTTCAAACAATAAGCTTGGTGGCACCATTCCAAGTGAAATTTGTGGTGGATTCAAGAAAATAGCTTTGTTTGATTCTTTGTATTTACAACATTTTGGCGTATTAGATCCTTCATGGAATGCTTTGGTTGGTAGTATTCCTAAGAAGATTGGAGATTGCATTTTCAATGGTTGAGTTATCTTTATAAGGAAACCTATGTACCAGTCACATTCCTCAACAACTTTTTCTTCTTGGAAATCTTTCTCTACTAGATATGTCTTTCAATCTTCTTAGTGGACCCATTTTACTTGAGTTTGCAAGCCTTCAAAACCTCCAAAGCCTTAGTTTTTCTAATAACTAATTCACTGGAAGAATTCCAATAGAGTTGGAAAATAGTTCAAGTCTTGTGAGTCAATGTTTATTGTAGGTGAAAGTGAAATGAGATGGATGTTCTTGGTATGTTGAAATGTTTTGAGGCTATTTTGGAATTTTTGAGATGTTTTACAAATGTTTTTATTTTCAATTTTTCTAATGTTTTTGTGTTTTCTAAAATTTTGACCAAGAGCCTAACCTAAAGACCTATCCTAAGGGCCTTGGGGGCTGATCAAATATTAGCCTTGCCTATGTTATACACGCAAAGACCACATAGTTTGAATGAATCAACCCATAAGATGAAGATATGCACAGATGAAAGAAGACATTTTACTATGATGGACTCCTAAAAGATTGACCTAGGGTGTCTTGAGGGCACATCGATGATGGCCTTGCCTATCTTTAGAGCTCAGAGACCTATAGTTCGACATGATGACTCTATTTTTTGACTTTTTTGGATTTTGATATGTTTTGAATGTTTTTTAAATTTTTTGATTTTATGATGTTTTTGGAGTTTTTTTTATTTTAAGGAAGGCTTCAAGAATATACACGAATCTGATCCAATGCAGGTATAGGAACATGCCCCTAGCGTGGTGGGATAGAATACTTCAATATAGGAAGGAAAAACTGACATTAGGAATGTACCAACTAGTACTAGGAGGGATCATGATACAAACACAAGATCAAGCTATTATGTGGACATGGATGGGTGACAAAAGGATCAATGGAATATGATGGATGACTGATGCAGAACAGAACATAGAGATCACGGTGGATGGAGAGTGCTTATTTACACAAGGTGCCTGATTGCCAAGTTTTCACCAAGGTACTTTCCCAAAGTGCCAGTGAAGTGGTTTTCACTAGAGGATGATTTTTTTCTTTACTGTTTTCAATCCTTTTTCTAATTTTTTTGGATTTTTTTGGATTTTTGAATTTATACCTTGCAAGTTTAGGCATAATTTTTTTTGAGATGGAAGCTATTCATGGGATCCTACAGAGGCTCCCCTTCAGGCATAGATAGCTGATATGCCCCTGATTTGTAGCTCGCTATGACGATGAAGGGTCCCAACTAGTTGGGTTCAAACTTTCCCTTGCTATCTAGATTTGGTACATTTTTTTGATTCTCCTTCAGTACAAGTTCTCTAACTCCAAAGGTATGACTTCTCATCTTCTTGTTGTAGCTTAGCTTGAGATAGTTTTGGTAGACTTGCAAATGGTTCAAGGCATCCTTGCACTGCTCATCCCGTAGTTCCAGCTCATTCAATTGTGATACCCGATATTCTTCATCTGTAATGAGGTTTTGTAATGATATTCTTAGGGATGGGAGCTTAATCTCAATGGGGAGAATGACTTATGATTCATAGACTAGGGAGAAAGGGGTTGCACGTGTGGATACTCATTTAGTAGGCCCATAAGGCAAGATTCAACTATAAGTGCTAGTCACAACCAACCTCAATGACTTTTTTCTTTAGGATTTTCAAGATGGTTTTATTGGTAGCCTCAGCTTGGCCATTTCCTTGGGGGTAGTATGGAGTGGAAATGAAATGTTGGATATTGAAATTTTGGCATAGGTCTCGAACATCCTGGTTTTTGAAAGGTTTCCTGTTATTTGAGATAATGGCTTGTGGGACACCATAGCAGAAAATGAGGTAGTTTAGGATGAGCTTGGAAATCTCCTTTCCTATAATATAGGTCATCAGAATGGCCTCTACCCATTTCATAAAGTACTTTGTGCTGGTGATGATGAACTTATGTCCACTAGATGAGGTGGGGGTGAATTTCCAATGAGATCAAGCCCCCACTGTGAGAAGGGACAAGGTGTAATGATTGGGTGGAGCTCCTAAGCTGGTACATGGATGAGTTCCACATGCTATTGACATTGTAATAATTTCTTGACATATTCATGAGCTTCCCTTTCCATTGATGGCCAATAGTACCCATTTCTCAATATTTTCTTAACCAAGGTCATACCACTCAAATGTGAACCACAAATTCCATTGTGTACCTTGGTTAAAGCAGTCAAAGATTCCTCGGCATTTAGGCATCATAAAAGGGTTCCTTCAATGCTCCTACAGTACAGGGTGTCACCTAAGATAACAAAGTGGGATGACTTTTAGACAAATGTTACTAGGGAGGATTCAACAGGGAGGATTCCTATTCTCAAGTAGGTGTATATGTCATGGTACTAGGGATCACCGAGACCAACGATTTCACACACAAATTCAGACTCTGGTACCTTGAATTTTGGTACAAGAAGCTTCTCTACAATGAATTCATGCTTAGGGACGTTGTGTGGGATATCCAGTAGTGAGCCTATTATCTCCATAGCATTTGTTGCTTTGTTGTTTTCCCTTGGTATTTTTTTAAATATGGCGTCAATGAAAAATTGTATGAGGCTTTATGTTGGCATATGGCTTGGGGAGATTGTTTATGGCTTCTAGTGTTGTAATTGATGGCAACTAAAGTCATTATCTTAGTTTGTAGATTAGGATCTACTTAAATTAGTAGGAAATGTAGAAGACAGTGTGTTACTGGCATAAAGCATGAAGAACATGGTATCTGATTAGTTAGTCGATCTGTATGCTCCACAGGATCATCATTTTGTGTTTTGGATCTAGAGGAAAGTTTTTTAAGCATGTATGTTACCTTATTGGTAAGTTTTGTGGTGTTGTAGCAATCGGTGTACGAGTTAGGAGATTCAGTAGAATGATTTTTTGTTTATTTGCTCATTGTGGCTGACTCAATGAATGTAGTGTGTCACGAATGTATAAGGAGTATTTGTTTAATTGTTTCTAAGTTTGAGAATATTGTTTTGGGTCCCATCTATGTCTTAGCTGACTTGTGTGGGTTTTCATTAAAGATTGCTCATGATTTGAGCCAACTGTTGGAGATTATTTCATGTTTTATTGAAGCCGACTTAAGTGATTAAAATCTTTGCTAGTGGATATATATATGAGACTAGTAATTCATTTCTGAGATAGAGGATGAAGTGGTGAGAAGGTGTGAATGTGTGAAAAGACAAAAATAGATGTATGAGCAAGCATCAGAAGATCAGTTGAGTAAAATTTTTTTGACCAAAAGAAGATTATTGTGAATTAAGGCATAGTAGAGCAGAGCAAGTTGCAGGATCAAACAAAAGGTTCAAAATCTATTTTATGTGCTTCACTAGAGCTAAATCCAGGAATTTGTAGATGTTATCTTCTCAGTTCAATTTTTGGTGTAATCACAAACATTTTGTAAGGCAGCAAGCCTTCCTTATTTTGAGCAGTGAGCTCTAGGCAATGTTCCTAAATGCAAGTGCATTCCCTTTTATTTATACTTTTAACAAAGTATAAATTTTGGATAAATATCCACCATGGTTTTTCCCCTAACAAGGTTTCCATGTAAAAATATTTGTGTTATGGTTTTTTGATCATCTTGTTCATGTTCTTGCATCTTTATTTTTGTTTATGTGTTGAAAATGGCTTAAGATCTGAATTGAAAGTCTAATTTGTTGAACACTGATTCACCCCCCTCTTAGTGTTCCTTGAGTCCAACAATTGGTATTAGATCACAGTTCCTCTATAGAAGTTTAACAAATTAAGGTGGATCTTGGAATACAATGGAATCTGGTGGTCTTCAACAACATCCTATGGTGGAACTTGATGATCTTGATTAGTCTAAAATAGAAATCATGGAATTAAAAGAAAATCTTGTGGATGCTAAGAAATTCATTCAATCATTGAAGGAGAAAATCAATGAGTAAAGAGAAAAGAGGAAGGAACTTTGTGATTAGCTGACGTGGAAAGAAAATAAATGATTGGAAGATGTTCACCTAAATCAGACCCTAAAAGAAATAACTAAAGAATGTGAAAAACTTGCTAGAAATAATTCTACTCTGAAGCTTGAGATGGAATCTGTGGCAATAAATCTAACTAAGGAGATTGAAGAAAGGAAGAAGAATGAGCAGAATATGGCCCAGTCTTTAACAGAAAAATTTGAAGAATGCAGTAGAGTAAATAATGGATTCATTCAGCTGGAGATTGAATTGCAACAATCCAAAAACAATGAACAAGAACTTGAAAGACAGATAGTTACTCTCAGTGATGAACTCATTATTGCAAATGAGTACAAGTAGAAGTTTAGGATCAGTTCTGCTAAGCTTGATGAACTAACTAAAGGACATAAGGGTACAAATGATAAGCGACGTCTTGGATATGAGAAGGAAGAAAGCTCTGGATCTGAACATAAGGATTCTAGACAAAGAAACCAGATGAACAAAGATAGAAGGTATCTGGTAAGACAACCTAATGCTCAGAAGTTTAATGGTTATTGATTTTCTTGTAAGAAATTTGGTCATATGGCTTCTCAGTGTAGAAGTAAAACAAATTCAAGCAACCCATCATTTCCCAGTCAATTTTTTAATTGCAAAAAGCTTGGTCACAAGTCTATTGAATGAAAAAGTATGTCTGTCAGTTTAAGAAATGTTAAATTCTATACTTGTGGAAGATTTGGGCATGTTTCTAATCAATGTAGATTAGTAGGAAATTAGTGGAATGAGTGGTCTAGATAGAGAAATCTGGTGTGTTATAGTTGCAACAGATTTGGTCACATTGCAAGATTCTACAAGAATAGAAATATAGGTAGAATAGGTCCGGTATACAGAGGAAGAATTTCGTAAAAGATGACAAAGAAAAAGAAAAAGTGACCGTGGAAGAGATAAGAGATCAGATGACTAAAACGTGAGTAAAGAAGAGTGGATCTAATGAAGGAAATAAGCCCGTACGGGAAGTAGCCACCGCTAATTCCTCAAGAAATTGATCTTAGGCCACTGGCCTAGGGGAATTTTTTCAAGGAAAATCCTTTGGCCCCTTGTCGGTAGTTGGCACCAAAATGCAAAAAATTGTCAATAACTATGATAAAAGTTTGAAAACACATCAGTGATCACTTATGTAGGAACATGAGAAGTAGAAGGTCCGTAGACAAATTTTTCTTTTGTTGTCTTAGAAAATAGAGTTACCAGAACTCCTAGGGAAAAGTATTTAATGCAGCTAAATTGGTTAGGTGTGTGAAGACATAAAAGCATATTTGGAACCATCATTTTTCACCTTGCATTGAAGAAGAATAGAAGGAGAGCCTCTGTAGTGAAATCTCAAAGGAGTAAAGCAAATTTGGTGGGGAATTCTTCAGGTATTTCAGCTGCTTGTAGAATTTTGAAATTTTGTGCTTGGTAGAAAACCTTTTTTGGTATGGAAAGTAAAATGAAGCAAATCAAAGGAAAAATGACTTTGGATGAATATAGTAGTAGGAAGATCAGGGATGTAAGAAATTTCTTGCCATCCAGTGAATTGAAGTGGCTTGAAGGTGCAAAACATAAGAATTTGGACATTTGGAATGAGTTTCCTTATTTCGTCAATGCAGAAGTGGTCAAGTTTATCTTGAACAAATTGCATAATGATATCCTTACTTTGGATAAACCCTATCAAATTTCAAAAGAGGTGTTCAAAAATCTAAAAGGTTTATGCAATATTGGAGATGTTCCAAAAAAGAAGTTGATTCAGAATCAAGTGGTCAAAACCCTAACTAGAGTAAAAGGAGATCAAAGAGCTCTGTTAATTTCAAAAATCAAAGATCCAATAATGAGGTACATTGCACATGGAATTTCATATAAAATTTTCTTCAGAAATAGGGAAGGATCAACCTCGGTAGGCGTAGTTTACATTTCTCACAAAATGATAATGGATGATGAAGAATTTGATTTATGTGGATTGTTGAAGGATCAATTGTTGGATAATGTGTAATTCATGAAGGATGTAGATTTCCCCTTCAATTTTGGTACCCTAGTTTTATGCATTATGATGTATTTTCTGAATTGCTTTCCTTAGAATGATAATGTGGTATGGAAGAAAAATGACCCTATTTGTAAGAAAACTTTTAAACATTTCAATACTCTGGAAAATTGTGAGCAAGTTCATGAAAATTTCTTTAGAGAGTTGTTGGGAAAGTTAGGAATAGTTGGAATCTCTCTTCCAGTAAGAGCAGTTGAAGTTGGGTCCTCTTTCGGTAAGGTGTAGAAGAAGCATAAAAGGGATCTAGAGTTTGTAGATGACATTCCTCTAGTACAAAAATCTCATAAAACTAGAGAAAAAGGAAAAAAGAAAGTAATTTTGGATATACAAGATGAAGATTCCGATGATTACATTGCAAGAGATGAACCGGAATTAGTTGAACTAGATGTGATGATAGCAGAAGAAAGCGATGAAGAAGGTGATTTATTTAAAACAAAGATATTGTAGATTGTTTAGGAAGAAGATGGAATGCAAAAGATTGCTAACATATGGTTAAAAGGACCATCATATGAATAGGACTTCATTAAGGACACTCTAGGTAGATAATTTGTGCACAACAACATTTAATTGGAAAGTTTGTAGAATGTACTTCCAGAAGAATTGATTGAATGCATTGGGAGGCTATGGCCTCTGTGCCTTAGGAGAGGAAAGAGGAAGAAGTAATTCTACATCTGAAGGAGCATTTTAGGCTATCTCTCACCAAAATGAAAAAGAAAATGAATGTGTTAAGGTAATACATTGACCTAGCAAATAAGGCCTACAATTATTGTCTTTGGTGGCCTCATGTGGTTGGTAAATACAAGGACAAGCTAGAGCAAATTGAGAGCGAGCTTATCATAATTGGTCAGGATTACAATATGTTTCAGGACCAGGATGGAGCAGTCAAGAAAAAGATTCATGAGTTGCAGGCTGAGCATGCAAAGGTTCACTTTACCAGAAACACTCTTATGGACACTTTTTGGAAAGTGAAGGATCTAACTGAATGCAAAATGGAGCATCAAATTGAGGTTCTAAAGAAAGGAGAGAAGTTGGAAGAAGTGATTACAATTCCATAATCCCTTATGTAGATCATCAACCAAACATCAAAAAATAATAGTTTTTTAATAATTATTGGGATTGCAGTAGATGCTTGGAAGAAATTTCTTTCAGAGTTAAAGGATAAGTATAAAATAATTTTTTGATTTGTGCAGCAGTTGTAATTTCTCAAATTTTGATCAATTTTTGCATCAATAAAAGGTGAGAGAGTGCAGTGTAAATTGTAGCAAAAGTAGAGTAAGTAGTAAATTTTTGTCATTGATGTCAAAGGGGGAGGAGAGCAGTGAAAAATGTCTTGACATTCTAAGGGGGAGTAGTGCTTTGTTGTGTTTTGGAATTTTGAGTTTTGGTTTCGACACTTAGTCATTTTTCACTAAGTGTTGCCATCAATGCCAAAGGGGGAGATTGTTGGAATATGGCTTGGGGAGATTTTTTATGGCTTCTAGTGTTGTCATTGATGGCAACTGAAGTCATTATCTTGGTCCAAAGATTATGATCTACTTATACGAGCAGGAAATGTAGAAGACAGTGTGTTACCGATAGAAAGCATGAAGAACAGGGTGTCCAATTAGTTAGTCGATCTATATGCTCCACCGAATCATCATTTTGTGTTGTGGATCCCGAGGAAAGTTTGTTAAGCATGTATGTTACCTTATTGGTAAGTTTTGTGGTGTTGTAGAAATTGATGTATGAGTTATGAGATTCAGTAGAATGATTTTCTGTTTATTTGCTCATTGTGGCCAACTCAATGAATGTAGCATGTCGCGGATGTATCAGGAGTAGTTGTTTAATTGTTTCCAAGTTTGAGAATATTTTCTTGGGTCCCAGCTATGTCTTAGCCCACTTGTGTGGGTGTGCATTAAAGATTTCTCATGATTTGAGCTGATTGTTGGACATTATTTCATGTTTTGTTGAAGCCGACTTAAGTGATTAAAATATTTGCTAGCGGATATATATATATGAGATCGATAATTCATTTTTGAGATAGAGGACAAAGTGGTGAGAAGGTATGAATGTAAGAAAAGAGTAGAAAAAATGTATGAGTGAACATCAAAATATCAGTTGAGTGAATTTTGTTTGAGCAGAAGAAGATTATTGTGAATTAAGGCAAAGCAGAGCATAGCAAGTTGTAGGATCAGACAGAAGGTTCATAATCTGTTATATGTGCTTCATCAGAACTAAATCTAGGAATTTGTAGATGCTATCTTCTTAGTTTAATTTTTTTGGTAATCACAAACATTTTGTAAGGCAGTGAGCCTTCCTTATTTGAAGCAGTGAGATCTAGGCAGTGTGTCTGAATGCAAGTGCATTCCCTTTTATTCATACTTTTAATAGAGTATAAATTGTGGATTAATCTCCACCGTGGTTTTTCCCCTAATAGGGTTTCCACATAAAAAAAAAAAAAATGGGTGTTTTGGTCATCTTGTTCATGTGCTTGCATATTTATTTATGTTTATGTGTTGAAAATGGTTTAAGATTTGAATTGAAAGTCTAATTTGTTGAACACTAATTCACCCCACTCTTAGTGTTCCTTGAGTCCAACACTTTCCACCATTTTTTTGTATGGATTTAGTTTTTTGTCCTTTGTTTGGTATTCATCATTTATCTAATTGATGATTAGTTGTGCATCTCTATAGACCTTAAGTGCTATGATCTGTCATTGTACTGCAATTCTGAGTCCTATGACAAGAGCCTCATACTCTGCAATTTTATTCATGCAAGGAATGACAACTTTTATGACCTTGGTATACAGTCTCCTTGTGGTGTGATGAAAAAGAATCTATCTCTCAACCCATGCTATGTATAGGACCCGTCAAAGTATACTTTCCAATGATTTGTTGCATTGAGATTAAACATTGACTCATCAGGAAATTCTGATAGCAATGGGTTTTCTGAATACATAGGTGCTTCGATCTGCCAACTGATCTACAATCACTTGTACTTTAATGGCATTTTTTTCCACATATTCGATATCATACTCTGATAGGATCATGACCCACTTAGCCATCCGCCTTGTGAGAATTTCTTTAGAAAGAAAGTATTTGAGTGGGTCTATCTTGGCAATGAGCTTTATCTAATGAGCTAACATGTAGTGCCTAATTTTTTGTGAGGAAAATGCTACTGCTAGGTAAGCCTTCTCAATGAATGTATAATTCAACTCATGGCCTACCATGGTTCTACTGATGTAGTAAATAGCTCTCTCTTTCCCATTTTCATCATGTTGTGCTAAGAGAGTGCCAAGGGTTGCTGCTATTGCTAATAGGTATAGGATCAATGGCTTGCTTGGAATTGGTGGCATTAGGATTGGTTGTGTGAGCAAGTACTCCTTGATTTTATTAAATGCCTGGTCACATTTCTCATCCCATTTGTATGCTACCCACTTGTGGAGTAGATGAGAATATGGGATAGCCTTATATACTAACTGCACTATGAATCAATGGATGGACTGGAGTCTTCCTTGTAAGCCTCTTAACTGCTTCAATGTTTTTGGTGCCTCCATTTCGAGAATTTTCTTGACCTTGGCAGGATCTACCTCAATTCCCCTCATAGACACGGTATACCCAAAAATTTCCCGATTGTACACCAAACACACATTTCTTTGGATTGAGTCTAACCTTATACTCCTCTAGCTTATCAAAGATGGAGCTTAGTGATGCTATGTGATCTCCATGCTTTCTAGATTTGGCCAATATGTCATCTACATAATATTCCATAGTCTTGTGAATCATGTTGTGGAAGATTAGCGTCATAGCTCTTTGATAGGTAGCCCTTGCATTTTTCAACCCAAATGGCATCATGTTCCAGCAATAAGTCCCCCATTGACAAGTGAAAGCCATTTTATGTTGGTCATCCTTAGCTATCATGATCTAATTGTACCTTGAGAATCCATCCATTAGTGATAAAATTTCATGCCCTATTGTCATATCTACAATCACGTGTATGTTTGGGAGGGGGAAATCATCCTTCGAACATGATTTTTTAAGGTCTCTTAAATCTATGCAGATGTAGATGCCCCAAGTGGGCTTTGAAATAGGTATAAGATTTGAGACCCACTTTGGATAATCAATTGGCCATATGAAGCCAACATCGAGGAGATTTTGTAATTCCAGTTTGATCAATAATGTTATTTGTAGATGCATTTTACTTATTTTTTTGTCTTACTAGCTTTGCTTCTGGATAGATAGCTAGATGGTGAACCATAATTTCTAGATCAAGACCAAGCATATCTGCATAGGTCCATGCAAATTTTACCTTCCTTTCCCTTAGGAATGCAACTAGGAGTTCTTGTTCTTCTGTTAAAAGTGATTTTGCATAAAAGGTTATGTGTGGTGTTTCTTTAGTTCCTAGGTTAACCGGATTGCACTTCTCTACTAAGATTGTTGACTTCTTCTGATGTATAGCACTAAGAGGAAAATTAAATCCCTCATCCTATGGCACCTCAAAGAGGTTTCCACCATTGATGCATCCTTTGTTTTTACTATTTTTGGGTCTGAAAGTGTCACAGTGTGGTTTTCACTTAAATACCTAGATATTATTCTTAAATTTTCACTTTTGCGACAGAGGGATTCAATCGTTTCTCCATAGTAGGCATGTGTGTCCAACTCGATGTTGAATCTTGCTTTGTGATGTCCACATGGTATAGTATCCTAGAATCCCATGAATTTTGAGAGAGCCTCATCATTTTCAAATGTGTCCAAAATTGGTGGTCCTCGTTGGTCAAGTTGATGAGTTAGGGATAGACTAACTTTAGCACATTGGTTTTGTTGTTTGTCTCAAAAGATAGTGTACTAATCATAAAGAGGTTGGAATCTTTGAATAACACAGGTAGATCTGTGATGGGTCCTCGTCACACGCATCGGTTATATCAAACGTAAAGTTATCTAAAGGTAACCCTATGGATACTGGTAACTAAAGGGGAGCTTTGACTTTTTTAACCAGGGTAGCTTTTCCAAGTATGGTTACCTTCATAGGGGTACATCCAAGACCAATATTCCTTAAAGAACTTCTTAGCAATAATGAGTTCTAAAAGGCCATTATCATTTTTTCCAAGTTTCTTGTTCTTGTTGTAGCCCATTTCAAGCATCATTTGTAGTCCTTTGTTGTCATCATCTATAGGGAGAGTGGGCACATGCCTTTCATCTTGGTATAACAAACTTAATGTGTCCTTTCCATCTACCACTTCTCAGCTTAGGTCCCCCCAACACTTGAATCTAGAGGGATCTGCCTTGAAATTTTGGGATGAGGTGTTATTTGGATGTGGTTGCCCATGAGATCTAGGAGATTGCAGTAACTCTCCTATTACAAAAGCACTCTTCTTCATTTTGTAGTCCCCACACCCATTGTCTTGGATAATGACTTTGATATCAAAGATGTCGGGAATGGTAGGTGTCTTTGTCTCATATGTGTAGGCTAAGGTAGATGGGTCTATTTGTGGAGTCATGGGGCCTTCATCATTCTTTGGGACTTGAGGGATCTTGTAGTACTTAGCTTCCAGATTCTTGCAATAATAAAATGGCTCGGGATCCCCATGGATGGTGACCTCTTGACCTTGACAAGGAAACTTGGCACATTGATGGAAGGTGGATGCCATAGCTTGCATCCCATGGATCCATGGGGATCCCAAGAGGATATTGTAAGGTAATTCAAGATCAAGGACTTGGCATGTGGTTTCCATAATATTTGGCCCTACTTGAATAGGGAGTTGAATAGTGCCTTGAGACAATCTTTCCTGATCATCATATGCCCTGATTGTTATACCTTTACCTTTTTCAATGAAATCCTCAGAGAATCTCGGATTCTTTATTAGTTTGAGGGTACAAATATTCAAACTTGCACCTCCATCCACCAAGACCATTTTGACTTTGTTCTTATGTACCAAGACTTCGAGATGGAGTGCACAGTTATGGGATGGTTGCATTGGGAAGTCCTAATTAGAAAATGTTAAGAGATGTGGTGTGGTGAGGCATCTAACCATAGCTTGGAATTGATCTGCATCAAGGTTTGTTGGGATGGAGGATGTGGCTAAAATTCTTCTTCTAGGATTTTCCTATGTGCAAGTGAGATTTTCAGTAACTCCATGATGGAGATCTGAGTAGAAGTTATTTTTAGCTGGTCCAAGACATTGCAACCATTGGGAATGGATTTCGGATTAGTAGTGGATGCCTTGGGTGGTTGTGATAGTCCAGAAATGGTAACTCTTCCACCATGTGTGGTGACTCCACAATCGAATTGGGCTCCCTTGATAGTGACGACATTGACCCATTCATCTAGGGATGCAACAACATGGTCATAAACATGGTTTACACTTTTATACTTACCTTTTCCATTGTCATGATTTGGCATCGGATTCATGTATATCTTTAGGTCTTGATTTCCTACAGGTTGTTCAATGTTTATGATTTTGTCATTGATAAGTTCTTGGATCAAATTTTTCAATTGCATGCAACTGGCCATTGTATGCCCCTTAATTTTATGAAAATCACAAAGGTGATTTTCGTTGTACCATGGTGGTTTCACTTGGGGTTCTTGATAATTCTCATAGACAAGGATTTTAATGAGATTCTCTTGTACCATTTTTTCATGATAGATTCAATTGATTCCCCAAGGGATGTTTATTTTCACTTGGGGGAATATTTATTTCACAGGGTGGTCCCCCCTGATTATTCAAATTATTAACTGCTTGATTGTTTGGTTGGTTCGATATGGTGTTGGCTTGCCTATTGTTTTGGTTATTGGATTGTGGTTGCTAATATGTTTGTGCATTTTTCGTTGGGGCACTAATCACAACTTTGGCATCAACAACACCATTGTTAGTGACATTCTTGTTCTTTGCCCATGTACCAGGTTTTTCATTGTAGCTAGTTGATAGATGGTTGTCTTGATAAGTGGGTGTTCCCCCTTGTGTGATAAGTGCTTGTTCAATGTTGATCACCTTTGGGATCAACTTGTCATATGTGGTGATGCATTGCATTTTCAGATGGAAGGAAAATGCCTCTTCAAGATTGGCGATGATGGTACATATTTGTTGTTTTTCTAGCATAGCCCATTTGCTTTTGTTGGCCTTGGATCACCATCATTGTAAGAAGGATGCAAATGTTTCCCCCCTCACTTGTTTTAAGGCATATAGTTCTTCTAGACTCATGTCCATGCCTATGCTGAATGAATAGTTTTGTACAAATGTGTCCACAATTTCTTGGAACTTTTTGATTCCAGGGGGGAGATGAGAGAACCATTCCATTGTAGGTCCATCCAAACTTCAAGGGAAGAGTCAAATTAGGTAAGAATCATTGTATGAAAATTCCATACAATGTACCTGGAATTCCCTGATATGATCTTCAACATTACCCATCCCTTTGTATTTGTCAAATTTTGGGATTTCAAATCCTTGTGGGAATGGTTTCATCACAATTCTTTTGTCGAATGGATAAGGGAAAAATTCTTTGGTGATTTCATTGGTTTCCCTGATTGGAGGTCTAGCACTTTTTGTGAGAGAAATTTGATTTGTGTAGACACATCATCTTGCAGATTAGGTGGTGGAATGAAAATGTTTTGAGGTGGTGTGATTGTTGGAGTGATGGGTGGATTGCTTTGTGTGTTTGTGGGAGGCAATTGCAAAATTTTCTATGTGATCAATGCTTATTCGTATACCTGCAATTGCCATTGTACCAACAATGCTTGTTGTTGGTCTTGTTGTTGTTGTGCCAATAATGCTTGTTGTTGGTCTTGCTACCATTGTGCCAACAATGCTTGTTGTTGGGCTAGTAGTTGAGTCACTTCTTGTTGCACTTGGTATTATTGCAAAGCTTGCTGATAGGCTTGTTGTTGAGCCACTTGTTATTGTTCCTAGTATTGTCCTTGTGCTGGAGCTTGTTGGGCTTGATATTGAGCAACTTGTGCAGCTTGGACAACTTGTGCAGCTTGTGCTACTTGTGCAACTTGTGCGGCTTGTTGTTGTTGTAATAGAGCTTGGCCTTATGCTTGGCCAACTTGTTGCAGTTGTTGTGTGGCCTTCTATGCTCACGCTTGCATGCAACTTGTGTAGCTTGTTGATTTTGGAATTTTTGGAGTTCCTTTTAATATCCTTGTCAAGTTGCTTGCAATGTTATGTTGTATTGATTTGTCATGTTTGGGTTCGATGGTGGAGGTGGAGGATTTGGAATTGTATGAGATGGTGTGATGAGATTTTGTTGAGGTGGTTGTTAAGATGTTTTTTGAGTGAGTGTGGTAGATGGAGTGATTGATATGTTGGGTCCTTGGGAGACCACATTTTGAGGTGTAGTGATTGATGGTGTTGCTTGGATTGATGTCACCTATTGTTTTGATATTAGCGGCATGTTTGGAGGATTTGGTACACTGATTTGATTTATGATTAGAGGATTTTTTTAGTTTGATTGATTTGGGTTTGTTATGTTAGGTAAAGGGGGTTTCCCTAAACCAAGGGTTGATGTGGATGTTGGTGGTAGAGGAGGTAGTGGTGGAGGAATTGGCAATGGAATTGGTAGTGGAAGTGGTGGTAGATTTCCTTGACCAAGTGAATAAGAGGCCCCAAAGATTCCCCCTTGTTCAAATAGTCCTACTTGTCCTTGTGGTACCATGGGGAGAGAGACTTGTGTATTAGGAGAATATACTGCAATAGAGGATGGGTTGTTGGTGTCATGAAAGACGAGTGGAACATATGGATGCTTGGGATCTTGAGGGATAGTATTTGTATCCAAGTTTTGGTTATTTACAAGGGGGTGTGTTTCAAGAGCATGGAGTAATGAAATCCCCTTGTTGAAAATGGGTTGAGTTGGAGCAAGGGATGATGTGGGTTGTGGAATGGGTTGGACAGTGCTATGAAAGGGTGGTGTGAATGGTACAAGTGTCATATTCTCAAAAGGTTTCTCCACAATAGTTCTTATTTCATAATCAGAAGGGAGTTTACCCCCTTATTTTTCTAATTCTAGCATGTATTGTGAAGGATTAAGTCTCATCATGACATTGACAATCTTGTGATTTTCTAGATTTTGGACCATTTCTATGATTTCATCTTGAGTCATTCCTAGGACATTATTAGTGATGTCCTCCACTTGACAATCTCCCTCTTGAAGATTGTGTGGTACTAGAGGAAGATTGGGTGGGGGATTACTAGATCCAATGGGATTGATTTCAGGAGCATTTTGACTCAAGTCACTCAAAGTAGATGTTTCCTTGTTGGCTTCCATGTTTTTCTTATGTTAAGATCTAGTTTGAACCATAAAATAGGGATCATTTTTTTAGGAATGTGGGAGGTGAACTTCTAAATCCTTAGATTGATCTAAACTTTATGCACAAAAAAGAAAATATAGGATGATAAGGATCAAAGGGTGATGATGAGATAAGTGAAAGATGGATGATGTGAATGATTAAACTCTTTAAGAAATATTTGAATGAGATACTAGACTTTGGGACTTTTGGATTTTGGATTTTGGATTTGATTTGGATTTGATTTTGAATTTGATTTGGATTTTGGATAATGAACAAATAAACCCCAATATGTTGGATGCTATCTTGGAATAAAATTTCTCACAAGGTGATAGTTTAACTAAGTATATGAAGAAGGATGCATCCACACTCACTTAGTCAAACAAGATGATTTTGATTTTTGATTTAAAGGATTTTCCAAAAGTCTAGCATGAGGTTTTTTTTATTCAAGATTTCTAAGAGTTGTTTGTGAGATTGGTTTTGATTGATGTTTGAGGATGGATGAAAGTGTTGATTTTGATCCTAAGTGAACTTAGAGAGACTTTTGTTTACAAGACTTAGGTATTGAAGAACATCCTATGCTTCCAAGAAATTGACAAAACAACAAAGTGAGATACTGAAAATGTTGAAAGAGACTTGGATTTTGACAATAATAGAACAAATATAAATTGTGATTGTCCTTTGATGCACGTTTGTAAAAGTTATAGATCAACCTTTCTCTAACTGCGTAAAGAATAGACTAACATTTCTTGAGATTTCTTGGACTAAGACGCTTGTTATGATTGATGGAATTTGGTTTTGAGACTTTGATGTTGTGAGAAATCATTTGAGAAAACACATGTGTGGGGTTCAATTTGTCTTTTATCTTTGCTTAATGGATTCTTTTTACCACAAACACTTTCTTGCTTACCTTTTGAACTAAATGTCTATGTCTCAATTTATTTTTATCCCACAAAGTCCATTATGTGGAAATTAAGAGAATCAAGGCAATAGTTCCCTAATGTTGACTTTAGAGAGAACAAATTGAGATTTAAATCCAAATACTTAGAAGCCTCTAAGGATGAAATCCCTAATGCTTTTTATTTCAATTCAATGCTCCATGCTCCTCTTAAAACCTAGAAGCCATGCTCAAAATTCTATATGAGATCAAGAAACAAGAAGATATGAGGGTTAGATGAATGATTAAGCATAAAAACCCTAAAATTTAGACCACATTACAATGTGTTTTTATTTTAATTGTAAAATTGAAAATTTTAACTCTACAAAAATTGAGAAACACTTACACCATTGCATAGCTTATGAAATTCTACCCCATTTGAAAAAAAAATCTTTGAAAAAGGCCTTTGTATGACAAGATATGGCCATTTTAAGATTAACTATAAAAGCATTATAACAGAGAGCATATGCACTAAAACAAAGATCATATGCGCTAAAACTTAGACCATATGTGCTAAAACTCAGACCATATGCACTAAAACTCAGACCATATGTACTAAAACTCAGACCATATGCATTAAAACTTAGACCATATGCACTAAAATATCCTATATATGCACTAAAACATGAGGTAAATGTGTTGGAAGATGCCATGTATGCACTATAATAGAGCCTGGATGCACCAAAAGTCACCACCTATGCGCTAAAAGAAGCCACGGGTGTGCTACATCGAGATTCACGACCAAACCTACCAACAAAAACTTGCCAATGTTGTTAGAATGCTGATGTTGTGCATTTTTATGTTGATTTATTTAGGCTGATTTTTGCTTGGATGAATCAAGTTGTTAAGGGTTCAAGGTCCTTGTTAAAACCTAGTTATAAAGGGCATAAGGTCCCTTCAAAACCTTTAGGGTCCAAGCCATTGTAAACTTGGTTGTTAAAGGGTTCTAGGTTCCTTCAAAACCTTTGTGCAGCCTTTGCTGCTACTGTTGTTGAGATGTTATTGGTTTGTGGTTTGTAGTTTATTTTTGTTGCAACATGTTTCACTTGGATAGGGTTTTAGGTCCCTTCAAAACTAGCTTTTAATGGGTTTTGGGTCCCATCAAAACGTATTTTTCCCCATCAAAAACATTATTGTTAGCACATTTAAAAGCAAATGAATAGTGATGCACATATATTAATAGCCTTGTAAGTTATTATAATGTTGTGCTTAGACTACACATAAAGCAAGAGGAGACCATGCCAAACATAGAATTAGTTACCACACATGAATAAAGGAAGAAAGTTTATACATTGCATAATATTAAATGCAAATTTTAGAAGATAGGAATCAGTCTTAGCTGCACTATCTTAAAGGGCACTAGTATATGAATATGTGGCACCAATGCTAAAGTATATGAAATGCAAAATAATTCTATTTACTATTCTTAAGTCTAAAAAAGCCATATCATAACCATGAGACTTAGTTTATGTAAACTTGGCAGAAATATAAGAAGCAATTTGACTTGTAAATGAAAAAGGAAACTTGCTATTAAGATTCGTTGTCCCTTGACTCAATAAAAGAGTCATGTTGTCTCTCTTGAAGAGGTCACCTCAGCCATTAGAATGTTATGGATTGTTGTGTGTTGAAAATTTGAGAGTTGATTAGTTGAGTGATTGCATGTGAGTAGGAAGGTGGCAGAATTGCTAGCTTGTTTGTAGCCTTTGGCTGCTCAAATTTAAGTATATATAGAGGTGATATTCCTATCATTCATTACTCTTCTCATTCTAATTCTCCCACCATTATTTTGTTGCATTTTTTGTGCAAGTGAGTTAGTGAGTTGCTTTATTGTTTTGTAATTGTTTTAATGAGAGAATTTATGAGAGACTAGTGTTTGGAGGCTAGTTATTCTTTGGAGAAGTAGAATTTGTGAAGGTGAAGGTTAAGGTTGGAAGGCAACATTATAAAGTTGGAACTTATATCCATGCATGTTGATTTATATTCTTCTTTTCCTTATGTTTTAAAGGTTATTTTTTTATAATTCATTTGTTTGGAAAGATTGTTTAAATGCATGTTATGCTTGTTCGTATGAACTAGTTATTTCCTAGCTTGGAATAATCTATGAATGCATGGTATGCATTTTATTATAAACTTAGTTAATTCCTAGAATGGAATATGCATGTTTGATTCTTAATTGAGTATCAAGTAGTGAACCCTATCATTGGGATAACATTTATATATTGTTGAATATGTGTGGCTTACATGCTATTAGAACTATACTAGTTCTTTAAGTCTATTTAGATAGTGCATGAGATGGAATATGTTGTTGTCTTATAGTACTTTTATGATTATGTCAATTTAAGAGGTTAGTGTGGTTATACCTAAGGTTATTGGAAATCCATGGGAAAATGGGTAACCTAGCTAGACACCAGATTTTATATATGTATGGTTAGTGTGGTTATACCTGGGGCTAGTAGAAATCCGTGGGTAAGGGTGTAACCTAGATAATTAGTTTATTATAAACTTGGGAATTCCTAGGGTTAGGGTAATCCATGGTTAAGGGAATTACTTTATTAATTATTTTATTATGTTATCACCTTAGGGTAAATGTGTGTTATATTTATGTTCAATACCAAATTAAGATTTTAAGTGGGTAGACAGATGACTCCCAGTCAAAGTACTAGGTGTTGAATTCTTTCGCCAAAGTAGTATACATAGCCACTATTTACACTGTCATTTCACTATAGTCCATGATTGCAAACTAGGTAGGGAAACCAAGGTATGGTAGCTCTAGATTTATAGGACAGAACAATATGCTCAAGAAGGTCATGATTATGGGGTTACCAAACTAATCTCTTCGTCAAAGGGTAGGGCCATCTCACGAAGCTTGGTATATGCACACGAAACTGTAGTAAGTCCATGGTTGGCAAAATAGCACTTGAGTGATGTTGTCCCTCATGTAGTTGGTGACCAAGATTTGAGGGTGTAGTGCCAATTTAGTGACACCTAGAATGTATGTGCCAAGTGATGGGAACACCTAGGAGGTATGCACCAACATTGGGGATATCTAGATCATTGTACTTTATTTATGTATCGCTCATAGAAGCTATATATGTATACATGTAACTCTATTCTTATTGAGGATTTATAAATGAGAAATATTATCATTCAATTATGTGATGTGAAATAATTGTTTGAATTACTGAAATGATTCTATGATATGTAGTGGGAAATTTTAGACTGATTATGTTTCAAATGTGTATCTATTTATTCTTAAAAAAGAAAAAAAATTATAGCTCATTTCGTTAATAGCTTAAACTTTAACTTGTGAGTAAAACACAGTAAAAACAATGGTTAGAACAATGAGTACATTACAATTGAGTGGTAGGATATGGTTTCTTTGTACACTCCAAAGTTTGGGTAGATGGATAATACTAATGCATGTACATATTGTTGGTGTAAATAGGTTTTTTACCTATCTAGTCATTAGTAGGTCCTATTTACATGTTATGTTTACTTAGGTCCTAGGAGGGAATCTTTCTATTTGTTAGTTATCATTAGATCTTATCTTATATTTTTACTTTTAACACATGTGTCCTGGGTATTTATGATAAGTTGTCACATGACATAGGATTAAGACACTTTTCATAATCTTGTTTAATCCTATGTATCACCTTGGCTATATAACCAAGGGGTTCTTATACATTGTATAATGAATTTTATTAGATTTAATTTCATTGCAATCATGAGCATTGCATATTGATCTCTCTTGTGCTTTCATGAAGTGCATAGATCATGGGTGGCTATAATATTCATCCTAATCTTACATGGTATAGAGTATTATATACAACTCTTACATGGTATCAGAGCTTGTGGGATTGCTTCTTGTTAGTATTTATTGAGAGATTTAGCTTGCAAATATTGATGGATCTTGAAAAGTTGAGTATGCTCTTCTCTTGCATCGACTGATGATCTAGAGAATTAGAAAAGCTTGAAAGAAATACTAGATTTGGGGGTTTCCTCTTTGTGGCTTTCTATTTTAGGTTCAAATCGAAGCTTTTTGGTGCAAATATGAGCTCACCATTGAGTTTATGAGGTTTGATAAAGTTAGTTTTTCCTTGTGTTTCATCTAAATCAAACATATGAGGCCAAATTTATGAGGGTTTGAAGCTGAATAGTGGTTGCCAAATCTAGAAGGTAGCTACAATTTCATTGCATTTTGGGTCAAATTTGATCTTGCCATCATATTGAGGAGGCCCAAAAACCCCAATATTGACTATCAAATCACGAAAATCTGAGCATTTCACCCAAATATTGGGGAAGAAAAATTCCCCTCCTTTGTCATTTATATAATCATATGATCTTCATTAATGTACGGGTCATAGAAATAAATTTACAAGTCATAGTCGGTAATTATTTTGATTTTTTTGAATTTAAAAAAAAATTATCAAGTTAAAATATTTTAAAAAAAATTAAATTAAAGATAAAATAAAAACTACGAAGGTCTGCGGATAGGTCCACAAACCTATACATTGGTACCACACAATGCTCAATGTTCCACGTGGCATCGTTCCATTTTCCAGGTGTAGCCCCACTAGAAAAACCCACCATCCTCTGACCGGCAATTGATAGAGAATATATTGGAAAATAAACAGAAGATTCCCCATCGACGACAATTCTAACTTCAAAATATTTTAATGAAGCATATTCTACATGGAGAATATTCTAGGGAGAATATTATTTTGTGATGGGTGCCAAACCATCAATTTTAAGCTCATGAATTGCTGAAATCATCACTCTATCAGTAGTGACATCAAAATATTTTAAAAAATTCCCCCCGCTCTCCAATGCAATTTTATTTTTGGAAGGAAAACTTCAAAGGCTCATAACTTAGTCATCCGAGCTCTATTTTTTGAGATTTTTTTTTTTTATTTGGAACAATTTTTTTTGCTTTAAATAGTGGTGTAATTGGTTTTTGATTTCTGTCCTTGGTTTTCTTAGAAATTATAGATTATCATAGGTGTTGTTAAATCATTCTTGTTTTGGGAAATTCCAAGGCTCTATTCTTGATCCTATGGTAACATTTTTGGGTGAATTTTTTTGAAAGTACATAATTTTTTGTGTACTTTCAAATGGTGTGATTAGATTGATCTCATTTCATGTAATTTTTTTTATTTTGAGCTTGTGGCCAAATTTGGCAATCTGTATGCACTAAGATCAAGTCCACTTTACAATTGTTGGCAAGTGGCACTTGTAATCACACTACGTATAAAGTGTCATAAATCATATTTTTTTGGGGAGGGGGGTTTCTTGATTTAGTAATTTGGGGGGTAATCTTCCAATGGTTGGTTTCTTTCTTTTTCTTGACTTGTGTTCTTGCAATAGGGAAATCTCAAATTGAACTCCTAAATCCATATAATTATGCTACATGGAGAAAATCAGTATGGAATTATCTCACGGGGAAGGGATTTATAGGCCATATAAAATAAATTATTCATAAACCTACTGATGCTAGAGAATTGGAAAATGGGAGATTGAGCATGAGAAAACACTTGGATGCATATGTTCATTAGTCTCATTTGATTTAAAATTTCATGTTGAATCATGGAAAAAACCTAAATAAAAATGGGAGGATTTTGAGAAATTGTATATTAAAATAGATAAGATTAAAGGACATCAGATTGATAATGATTTTATGAATCTTTATCCTTAAATTTTTTACCATATCGAAGACTACATCTCCAAGGCTAAGCAACTAAGAACATAGTTGAAAGATTGCAATATTGAAGCTTGGTCCTAAGTATTCAGTGTTTATTTCTAGCTTTCATACCCATCAAATTTCTATGGGAGCATCATATGTTGATGCTAAGTTTTATGACTTTAAAAATCTCCTAATCCAAGAAGAAGATAAGTTAATGAACATGGGCCTAATTAAGTCTTCCAAGACACAAGAATTGTTGGCTACAAAGTCTAAGGTACAAAAAAATCAAGGAATTTTGATAAGAAGCAAAAGAAGAAAAAGAACAAGCCACATAAATAGTTTGAATCCTCTCCCTCTGAAGGGGAATCATCTAATAAGGAGAATCCTACATGTGCATATTGCAAGAAATCAGGGCATGATCAACACCAATATTATTCAAAATAGATTGATGAGTTGAAGCATCTCTTAAGAAGGCTCAAATCAATTCTTCTTCATCATAATAGAGCTCATCTTCTTCTTCATCATCATCAAATTCTAATCAACATAAGGGGAAAGCACTTGTTGCAGTTATAGATTCTGAGTCAAATAGGTGGATACTTGATTTAGCAGCTTCACATCACATGGATTCATTAGAAAGTATGTTCTATTCATTTGGGACTTGTTCATCACCACACATCCTGATGGAAAACAACACATATATGCTTTTTTGTGGGAATGGATCCACTGACACATGGATGAGAGAGCATTTAATGATGTTCTTTATGTTCCTTAATTTCCAACCAATATCCTTTCTATCTATCAAATCACACTTGGTGGAGTATGCAAGAGTGTTTATTTCATACTAGATTCTATCATAATCTAGGATTTGCATAGTAGAGATATACTTACAATTAGGGAGTTTGATCGCCAATCTCAAGTCTACGCCTCACATTTTTCTCCTACTATTGATTCAACAGATTTTCACATCAAGGAATCTTGTGTGGAGACTATTAAGGAGATTCAATATGGTCATTTAAATGTTGGTATTGTTTCATTTATTGAGGATCTAGTGATGTATGTTGATATTCCATCTTCTTCATCTACTATTGTACTTGAGGATACTTGTGATTCCACAATTTTGGTTCCTTGTGATTTAGTGTAGCAGGACATACATCGTCTTCCAAAGATGGCTACTCGAGATGAGTACTTCATAGACATTGCTAGTTTATTTTGTGAGTCTCACATTTCGAATTTGGGAGACATCATTGATGATATTCATCTTCTCTTTGATGAAGATGATCCTTCTTCAATTATTTTGAGGAAACAATCTAACCCTCTTGTTCATTCTCTACATGATCATCCTTGTAGTTTTACATGAGTGTGGAATAGTTTGAAAAACATTTGGAGGAGGCTTCTTTATCTTTAGAGGAGGTATCTTTTTCTTTGGATTTTTTTTTACAATCATTTCTAGGAGATTTTGGATTGTCTTCTTCAACAGTGTGGCTTAGAATGCCTATTTGGAGTGTGACACCTTTTGGCATTGACATGGAAACACTTGAGCATTCTTCAGAGAGATCACACATCATCCATCTTCCTACATCTTCCTTTCAAAAATGGTAAGATATCCTACATCTCATATGGGTTTTGTTTCTTCCTAAGGGGAGGAATTTTGTTTGATGCTTTTGGATCATCTTCAACATTCAAGGTCAAGAATCTAGCATCATTGTCAGAGACTCAACATTGAGGGGGGGTTGCATGGTCTCTCTTCTAATTCCCTCTTATGGGGGGAATTTTTATTTGCATGGGGTTTTATCCTTCTCATTCATCATTGAGATTAAATTTTGCATTTCATCTCTCTTTTGGGGAGGATTTTTATCCCACTAGGTTTTCTTCTTTTCTCCATTTGTGAGAGATTACATTTGCATTTGTACATGGGTACCTAAAATGGCCTCATTGCTAGGACCCATCTTTGTGTCATTTGTATAATAATCATCTACTCCCTAAGTTACACTTAAGGGGAGTGTTGGTGTAAATAGGTGTTTTATCTATCTAGTCATTAGTAGGTTCTTTTTACATGTTAAGTTTATTTAGGTCCTAGGAGGTAATCTTCCAGAAGGCATTTTCATTTAATCTTATCTTATCCTCTAACTTTTAACACATGTGTCCTAGGTAGTTATGATAATTTTTCACATGAAATAGGATTAAGACACTTGTCATAATCCCTTTTAATCCTATGTCTCACCTTGGCTATATAACCAAGGGGTTCTCATACATTGTATATTGAATTCTATTGGATTTAATTCCATTGAAATCTTAAGCATTGCATATTAATCTCTCTTGTGCTTTCATGAAGTTCCTAGATCTTGGGTGGCTATAATCTTCAACCAAATATTTCATGGTATAGAGTATTTTGTACCAACTCTTAAAAATATACCATCTAATTCAAAAGATCGTGTTCAGATTCTAGGCTAAGTTAGCACTCTATAAAATTCTTCATAATTTAGTTAGAGTGGCATATGTCTATCAAATAACCTAAAATTTCATGCATTTACAAAGCACATAGATTCCTAATATTATTTTCTACATGACATGGTAGAGGATGAGAGGGTTATGTTGGATAAATTTAACTCTAAAAAAGATTACAAATGTAGAGATGAAGTTGATCATGAGATTTGTTTTTAAAATAAATATATTTCATTTACCCCTATTAATTGATAATTTGATAGTGATAGTATGTTAGTGTCAGGTAGAGTACTCTAAAAAAGATTACAAATGTAGCGATGAAGTTGATCAACATAGAGATTTTTAGTTTTTAAAATAAATATATTTCCTTATTTACCCCTATTAATTGATATTTGATAGTGATAGTATGTTAGTGTCAATATTAAAGTCTTGTACCTAGTAATTTATTCCACTAGGTAATTAGGGAACACATTCACATGATTAAGTTTACTTATGATATAAGATTCTTCTAGAATTCTTATCTAGAACTTATCTTATCTTTGCATCATTTCCTAGGTAGTTATTTAGTTGTCACGTGTGATAGGACTAAGACACTTGTCATGACCTTGTCTAATCCTATCTCACTCCTTTCCTATATAAGCAAGGCTTAATTTATACTCTTGCATCCATTCATGCATCTTTGCATTGTATCTTTTTAGCTTGGAAGCTCTCAATGTGATATTGTCACATTGACATTGCATAATATCTTGGAGTTTTGGTTTGCATTCTTATGTTTTTCCAGTTTATGTAATTTTGATTTTCTCTTAAAAATTTCCCTGGGTTACTCAATCTATTTTATATTTCTAACATGGTATCAAAGCTTTTGTTTTGAGAAATCTAATTTCTTATATTTCTAATTGAGAGATTGAGTTTCTTGTAAAAATATTGTAAATTTTTGTATGCTCTTCTCTTGTGTTCTTGAACAATGTGGAGAATCAGAAAGGGTTTGTAAAGATTTAATTACCTCTTTATTTTGCATATGTGTTTTGTCAGATCTAGGTGTTTGTAGCATTTTTGGTTTAATGGCAGTATTGTTTACTAGTCTAATTCATCCAAAAGGCTCAAGAAAGTCATATTTGGCTTTTGTTTCCTCCAAATTGGAGGTCATTTAACATACTTGCAGGTGAGGGTTTGAAGAAAACTATTTTTGTTGGAGTTGTTTTCTTTTTTGCTTTAGAATTCCTACTTCCACTCATTTGTAAGAAAAATGATTTTTGGGTTTTGTAGTCAGTGAAATCTCATCTGGATATCTTTTATATTTTGTATATCTTGTGCATATCTAAACAAAATTGTTGTCCAAAAAGTGTCGCACATTATTTTTCTACAGGTTGAAGATCAAAAGATTTTTTTATCTTCTGCTTGCTGGATCGAAAAAATATTCTTGGGTTTTATTCTTAGCATCAAAATATATCTATGTTTTTGATATTTTGTACACATAATGAATAGATTATTCAAAATAAAATCGAAAGTAAAGCTTTTTCGCTAGACAACCTATTTTTTACAGGCTAATTTCAACCAATTTTTAAAAAATTCATATCTTTTTCTTTAGGCGTTGGATTTCAACAAATAAGGTATCATTGAAAAGTTGAAGATGAGCACTTTCCATCCACATAGGTATTTAGGATTTTTTTTCCATTTTGTACCAGATATTTTAGGCTGAAGCTGTCTTGTGTTGATTCCTTCAACATGCCATAGCTTTCGCCCTATTGCTTTGATTTTCAAAAATGAATAGGTCTTGGAAAGGTGTTGAAGAGAACTATACAAAAATTAGGCTATTTTTTCTAGATTTTGTCTCAGGTTCATTTTGTATTAGAATATTTAATTTTAGCTATTTTGAGCTTATTGAGCATTATATCTTGGAAAAGGCTTTGTAAATGCACTAAATTATAAAGTGGCAACCTTATAATATTTGGGGGGTGATCTTTGATATTAGTGAAAAGGGTGGGGGTGTTCTTGGAATTCTTGTGTTCATTTTCTTTTTCATTTCTTCATCATAGCACCAATAAAGTTCCTACTCTAATTGCATACAACTATTTTGAGTGGAAATCACAAATAGATATTCACTTAAGGAGACTTAGTTTGCATAGAATAGTAATGGGACTAGAAACTAAACCAACTGAAGATGAAAAATAGCCCGAGTGCTTTAACAAAAGTAATAGAGAATATGGAGAATTGTGTGTGTTTGTATCTCCTAATTTACTCTTTCATATTGAATCTTTGAATACTCCAAATCAACTATGGAAAAAGATAGAATCTCTTTTTAGAACACATGAAATTCCATGAGGGTTCATATGTTGGAGAATGAACTAATCAATTTAAATCCATGAAAATTCAACACAATTTAGGATTTCTTCACCAAAATAAAATCACTAAGGCTACAACTACAACAATGTGGAATGATAAGGAAGAGGAACAATTGATTCTAAATATTCTCTCAAAGCTAATTTTTGAATATTTAGTATTTGTTTCTACCTTCAATGCTACTAAGGATGCACTTGGATCTAAATTCAAGATGCCATCTTTGGATGATTTTTATACTTCTCTCACACAAGATTAGGATAATCTAATTCAAATGGGCACTCTTAATTCTTCTAAGTCTAATGCTTTGGCTAGAAACCTTTGGCACAAATGAATAGAGAGGAAAAAATAGTAATAGGGATAAGAAACACAAGAATAGCAAAGAGAAGAAGAAATAGAAATTGTCTACTCCAAAAGCAAGTAATGAGACCTCCTCTTCAAAAGCTAACAAGCCTAAGAAAGACATGGTCAAATGTTCCTATTGTAAGAAACCCGATCATGATGAGCACAAGTGTTTGAAGAAAAAAATTGATCACTTGCCACACATTCTTGAGAAGAATAATCTCAATGTTCTTGATTCCATCAAAAAGAGTTCAAAAGAGGGTTCTCATGAGGCCAAAGATGTAAGGAAAGCTTAGGTGCAAAACAAACTCTCCTAATGTCAAAACCTCAGGGAAGAATGCAGAGGTGACTTTAAATTTTACAATTACAGTTCAATTAAGATACTCATGAAAGAAATAATAGAAACAGAGAAATGAACATACACAATTTGGACACCCCATTTACGTGGGAAAACCCTTATGGGAGAAAAAACCACCACACCAAGAAAAGCCTCTTTGTATTACAGTAAAGAAAATTACATACAGATTTTAGACTTAACTTTCTGATGTCAATTTACAGTAGCATAATTTCCTTGATCAACCTTGTACAAAACATCCCAGTTACAATGCTCTCTGAATTGAATTCACACTCACTGATCACACATCGAACTATTCACTGAATCGATCATCATCTTCGATTACAGAGTATATCCATGTTGTTCATGGTCTATTGATATTCCTCACAGGAATGGCCACAATAGTCCAACTGCTAGCGGTTCACATTCCACTTCTTTGATTGGTCGAAAACAAACCACGTAGGATAGTTATTCAGTCAAGGCGTTCAAACAGTTTCGCATGTCAGTGAGACACTAGGTCGTGTCTCCCCGATGCCACAACGCCTGGCTGTCATTATCGCCCAGAGTCACCACCATCGGCAAGAGTCATATTGAGTTCAAAACTGTTGCCTAGACTCCCTCTATCTCTAAGACATCACAATGATATCCACCACAGAACCATCGGCCAGACCATCGCTATCGGAGGGAGGTCATACTGAACACAAATCCATCTTGTGTAGATCTATCGACAAGAGTTCTGCTATTTCCAAGAGTCTCATAGAACTTTATTTCATACTGATGTTCATCGTGCAAGGTTGTCAGTGAGACAAACAATATCGCTAAGACTTCATACCGATGATCAACACATGTAGCTCTATCGGTGAGACCATCGCTATTTCCAAGAGTTCATAACGATCACAGAACAGTCAGCGAGAGAACAACTATCGCCAAGAGTTCATACCAAAAGAAAAACTGTCAGCTAAGAGTATCCCCGAAGTCATCTGTTGCCTATATGAAAAACCTTGGTGAGACATACTCTATTGGAGTGAGTCTTTCTAAAAGTTCAAGCCTCTCCCTGATCACTTCTATCGCCACAAGTCTCCCCGATAACCATTAGAAATCAACACGTCGGCAAGAGATCTGCTTGGGTGGAATGAGTTGGAAACTTTCACAAAGATTGACATTTCTTGTAGATGACTCCCGTCGGCAAGACAGAAACAATGTCTTGGCGACCTAAGCATTTCAAAATATTAGAACACAACTGTTAGTTGGTAAGACTTCCAGAGGGTCTCACCGACTTTTCTCTTTTAGGAGTTTACATGCCAGTAAGATTGAGGCATGTTTTCCAACAATCTCCCACTTGACAAAGATCTTACTGACACCTCCAGGGCACAACAAAACTATTGAAATTCATAGGAACTGAGGCCCATCGAACTGGCACACCACCTGAACTAGTCTGTGCTCCCTAGTTTCATCAATGCATCTGCAAAATTTTCTAGAGTATCCACTTTTTCTAAAGATACCTTTCCATCCTCCACCATATCTCATACAAAATGATACTGCACATCAATATGTTTCCTCTTGGCATGGAAAGTAGGAATTTTTTTCCAAACAAATAGCACTCTGACTGTCACAGTAAATTGTAATTTTCCCTGCATCAAAACCAATGTTAGAACACAAATGTTTTAACTAGATTGCTTCTTTATAGGCATGTGTTGCTGTCATGTATTCTTCCTCTGTAGTGGACAAAGTGACTACAGCTTGTCACTTACTCATCCAACTAACTGTACCACCATTCATCATGAAAATATATCCACTAGTGGATCTTCTGCTGTCAATTTCCCCTGCCCAATCATAATCCACATAGCCTCGAATGCTGATAGTCCTCTATGATTCAACCAAATTTCCATGGTAACACAAAGCATATTCTAAAGTTCCCTTCAGATAGCTAAACACCCTTTTTATAACATCCCAATGTGTCCTTCCAGGATTTTCCATATAACGACTAAGAACTCCCACTGCTTGGGCAATGTTTGGCCTTGTACAGACCATTCCATACATTAAACTGCCGACTGCACTAGCATAAGGCACTCTGGTCATGTCCTCTATCTTAGTAGGATATTTTGGGTAGTCTTCAATAGATAGATTTGTTCCCTGCAAGACTGGAACAACTAGCTGCTTGCAATTAGTCATACAAAATCTCTCCAAAACAGTATTAATATACTTACTCTGACTGAGCCAAAGTTTTCTACTCTTCCTATCCCTGGTTATTTCCATTCCCAGAATATACCTGGCTGCAACAAGATATTTCATTTTGAACTTTTTAGACAACTGATATTTTAGATCAAAAATCATTAACTTACTATTGCCTATGAACAACATATCATGAACATAGAGAGCAATAATAAGAATATGATCACTTTCAGCTTTGAAGTACACACAGTGATCAGACTTTGATCTTACAAATCCCAATGAAAAAAAAAGTATCAAACTTCTAGTACCACATTCTAGGATATTGTTTTAATCCATACATAGATTTTTTCAACTTGCAAACCAGTTTTTCATTACCTTTTTCCACAAAGTGCTTAGGCTGGGACATATAAATCTCTTCTTCAAGGTCACCATGAAGAAATGTTGTCTTCACATCCATCTATTCAATCTCTAAGTCATACGCTACTGCAAGTGACAAAATAAATATGATAGACGTTAGCTTAGCTACAGGAGAAAAAATTTCTCCATAATCAATTCCCTCTACTTGGGATTATCCCTTCGCAACGAACCTTGCCTTATACTTTTCCACACTACCATCCAGACCTATTTTCTTTTTAAATACCCATTTGCATCCAACAACTTTTCTACCTTTAGGAAAGGGCACCAAACTCCAAGTATCATTATTTTCTAATGATGCCATTTCTTCATTCATGGCTTCCAACCAAGAGTCTGAATCAGACATTCTAAATGCCTCTTTCACAGTCCTAGGCTCATCAGTGCTAGAAATTAAAGCATAGGCACAAGTAGAATCTAACAAGGAAAACCCATACCTATCAGGTTGCTTTCTTTCACATGTTGACCTCCTCATAGGCTGAGGCTAAGGTTGTTGTTCTTCTTCAAAACTCTCAGAACTACTTGAGCTCTCCTCAGTTTCAGGTACATTTTGAATTTTCAATTCCTCTTTATCTAGTGTCAGAGGAATTTCAACTACATCCTTTTTATTTTCTAATTTTTTCTCTGACTGTAGATCCAAGGTAGAAGGCTTCAGCTCACGAAATATAACACTTTTGTTGTATAGAACCTTCTTCGTATCAGGATTCCAAAGCTTGTATCCTTTTATGCCAACACTATAACCAATAAAAAACATTTGACAACCTTGTTTTCCAATTTAGATCTTTCCTCATTCAACACATATGCTTATGCCTCATAGCCAAAGACACGAATGTGTCTCAAAGAGGGCTTCTTTCCAGACCATGCTTCCAAAGGTGTCTTCTCAAAAAGAGTGGAATTAGGAGAACTGTTTATTAAATAACATGTTGCAACTGCCTCAGCCTAGAACTTCTCCTCTAAGCTAGCACTACTCAACACACTTCATTCTCTTTCCATCACTGTCTTGTTGAACCTTTCCACAACTCCATTTTGCTGCGGAGTGTAGGGTGTAGTTTTATGTCTTTTAATTCCATGATCTTTACAATACCTTTCAAACTCATCAGAACAAAACTCACCACCATTGTCAGTCCTTAAACATTTTATTTTTCTTCCAGTTTGATTTTCCACAAGGTTTTTAAATTCCTTAAAACGACTGAACACTTCTGATTTACCTTTTAAGAAATAAAAAAATGCCCTTCTTGAATAATCATCAATAAAATACATAAAATCTTGATTTAGACAAAGAAGGAACATTTACTAGACCAAAAAAATGAGAATGTATGTAATCAAGTAAATCAGAAGATTTGTAAGGACTGGAGTAAAATGAAACACGGTGTTGTTTACCATATATACAATGTTCACAAAATTTGAATTCAAGGTTACAATCATCAAGCCCTTTAACCAGGTTTTTATTCTTCAAGGTTTTTAAACCTTTTTCTCCAATGTGGCCTAGCCTATGATGCCAGAGCATAGTCTTTTCTACTGGAAGTTTAACTTCCATAGAGTTTGCACAATCAGGAACTTTTTCCTCTTTTTCTCCATGAGTAGCTTTCTATGACTTCATAGAGACACTATTGCATTGCACAACATGTGCATCCAGCTTATACAAGGTACCAATACAGACACCCCTAGCTAGCACCATTGAGCCTCTAGTCATCTTGCAACCATTTCCAGAGAATGTGACTTGCACTCCAATATCATTCAGCTTACTAACAAAAAGTAGATTTTGAGCCAAACCTGGTATATGCATTACATCATTGATTCCCTTCACTTTTCCATTAGGGAATTGAACTTTGACTCTTCCACAACCAACTATTTCCATAGATGAATTGCTTTCCAAGTACACCCTTCCACCATCGTATTGTTCATACTTAGTGAACCAATATCTATGAGAAGTCATGTGCAAAGATGCTCCAGAATCAATCAGCTAGAGATCATCTGATGCCTGTGTAGCCAAGGTTGCAATGAAGGCATCTGCATCACTCTAAGAAGAATCATTGTCAGAAGAATACTTCTTCTTCTTTTCCTCCTCTTTACAATCCTTTCAGACATGACCAGGTTGCCCACAATTCCAACACTTTACCTTGGACTTCTTACCAAGAGACTTTGATCTCCCTTCTGATTTCGATTTGGACTTTTTGTCCTTCTTATTGCCTTTTTCTTTTGATCTACCTCTAATAGCGAGAGCCTCCTTTTCCATCTCAAAATATTTCCTTCTCATCTCTTCTGATAACAAAGAAGCAACAACATCTTCCATCTTAAAAGTGGATGTTGTACTCCCAATAGCCATCACCAAGTGATCCCAAGAATCTGGAAAAGAACATAATAACAGCATACAATGATCTTCTTCATCAAACTTCACACCCACATATGCTAACTGAGCAATTAGCATGTTGAAATCATTCAAGTGATTAGCAACAAATGCTCCTTCCTGCATTTTCAAAGAGTACAACTTCTTCCTCAAGAACAACTTATTCACCAAGGACTTGCCCTGATAAATAGCTCCTAGTCTTTTCTTCATGAACATTCAGAAGAACAAAGTCTACTAAACAGAGCCTTATCAACCCATTTGAGTTTTGATCTGCAAGGTCCCAATCCTCCTACTTCATGCCGGTAGGCTTCGTTCTAGACACAACAAGCCAAAGATCACGATCAACCAACAGATCTTCCATTTTAAGTTTCCACAACTCAAAATTACTTCCATTGAAATTCTCAATTTCAATCTTTCCTAATGTGCTTGTCATCTTAATTTGTAATTGAAATTACCAAACTTCTACAAGACTCCCACTAAACAGAATTGACACAAAAAACCCAACGTACCCACAAGGATAACACAACTGTCCAGGCTCTGATACCACTTGTAAGGAAAGCTTAGGTGTGGAACAAACTCTCCTAATGTCAAAACCTTAGGGAAGAATGCAGAGGTGACTTTAAATTTTATAATTATAGTTCAATTAAGATACTCATGAAAGAAATAATAGAAACAAAGAAATGAACATACACAACACCAAATTTACATGGGAAAACCCTTACGGGAGAAAAACCCACCACACCAAGAAAAGCCTCTTTGTATTATAGTAAAGAAAATTACATATAGAGTTTAGACTTAACTTTCTGATGTCAATTTACAACAGCATAATTTCCTTGATCAACCTTGTATAGAACATCCCAGTTACAATGCTCTCTAAATTGAATTCACACTCATTGATCACACATCAAACTATTCACTGAACTGGTCATCATCGTTGATTATAGAGTATATCCATGTCGTTCATGGTCTGTTGATCTTCCTAATAGGAATGGCTGCAATAGTCCAACTACTAGCGGTTCACATTCTGCTCCTCTGATTGGTTAAAAACAAACCACATAGGATAGTTATTCGGTCAAGGTGTTCAAACAATGTTGCATGTCAGTGAGACACTAGGCCGTGTCTCCCCGATGCCACAATGCCTGGCTGTCGTTATCACCCAGAGTCACCACCATTGACAAGAGCCATATCGAGTTCAAAACTGTCACCCAGACTCACTCTATCACTAAGACATCACAACAATATCCACCGCAGAACCATCGGCCAGAACATTGCTATCAGCAAGAGGTTATACTGAACAAAAATTCATCTTGTGCAGATCTATTGGCAAGAGTTCCGCTGCCACCAAGAGTCTCATAGAACTTTATGTCATATCGATGTTCATCGTGCAAGGCTATCAATGAGACAAACAATATCACTAAGACTTTATACCGATGATCAACACATGTAGCTCTATCGGTGAGACCCTCGCTATCGCCAAGAGGTCATAACGATCACAAAACAATCGGTGAGAGAATACCTATCGCCAAGAGTTGATACGAAAAGCTAAACTATCAACTAAGAGTCTCCTCGAAGTCATCTGTTGCCTATGTGAAAACCCTTGGTGAGACATACTCTATCGGAGTGAGTCTTTCTAAAAGTTCAAGCCTATCCCCGATCACTTTTGTCTCCACAAGTCTCCCCAATAACCATTAGAAATCAACCCGTTGGCAAGAGATCTACTCAAGCAAAATGAGTTGGAAAATTTCACAGTGATTGACATGTCTTGCCGGTGACTCCCATCGGAAATATAGAAACATCTCAGCGACCTAAGCATTTCAAAAGATTAGAACATAGCTGCTAGTTGGTAAGACTTCCAAAGGGTCTCACCAACTTTTCTATTTCAGGAGTTTACATGCCAATAAGATTGAGGCATGTTTTCCAACAAAAGACAATAGCAAGGGGAAAGGAAAGGGAAAGGACCCTGTAACAATTACTTCTCCACCATCCACATGGGTTCTTGATTCAAGTGCTTCACACCACATGGCTTCAACTAAAGATGAAATTGAATCTATGGAGCCATGTTCTATGCCTTCCATTTTGATAGGTGATGACACTCCACTTGAGGTGTGTGGGAGAGGGTCTATTGATATGGGGGATGTAACATTTCAAGATGTTCTTTATGTACCCTCATTATCAACTAATCTCCTATCTATCAAATCAGTCACACAAGTACATGAAAGAGAGTTGATTTTACTCTTGATTCAATGGTGGTTCATGAGATGTAGAATGATTCTACAGTTGCATTTGGGAGAGTAGATAATCTATCTCATCTTTATTTTTTCTATCACTCTATTCTTGATCCTCCTTTGAATATTCTACTTACTCATTTAGATGACATGAGTAACTTGTGGCATCAATGGTTTGGTCACTTGAACTACCACTACTTGTAGTAGCTTAGCAAATAGGACATGGTTATAAGATTGCCTATAGTTTAGTTTTCTAAAGGTGTTTTTCATGTTTTCATTCTTGGAAAGCATTTTGAAGAGAAGTTTTACAAAGGAAAATCTTGGAGATGCTCACATCTTTTGGAGTTGGTACATAGTGATTTGGCAGGGGCATTTCCACAACCATCTTTCAGTAGAGCTTGATATGTTTTAAATTCCATTGATGATTTCTCTAGGTACACCATTGTGTACTTTCTCAAATAGAATTATGAAGTCTTTGATTCATTCTTGAGTATAAGACTTTTGTAGAGAAACAAACTAGAAAATCTATCAAATTTCTAAATACAAATAATGGGGGCAATATGTCAACAACAGGTTTCTGTAGTATTGTGCTTCAGAGTGCATTGATTTGCAACATACAATCCCCTATAGTCCTCAGTAGAATGGAGTTGTAGGATGAAATAATTAGTCCTTGAAAGAGATGGATAATTGTATGATTAACTCCAAGTATTTGGTACCACCTTTCTAGGCAGAAGCCATTAACTATGTGTTTTATATCTAGAACCACATTCCACACAAAGATGTGAAGGGGGTAACTCCTTTTTAAGCTTGGACTGATCGAAAACTGTTAGTTAGGCACTTTTGAGTGTTTGAATCTGTAGACGTCTAATTTTGATCACTTCCATATGATCAAACGCGTCTCCCTGTTCATCCGGTTGCTCATCCCCTTTGTCAATATTAATTAAACCAGGTGTTTAATTAATACCCTGCATCTTGCACAAAGGTCCTAAAGTATTCAATTTAATACTTTGCCCCTCTTCCTCCTCTAAATTAAATAAATATGCCCTTTTATTTAATTTAGTCATATTCCCCTTTTGAATTAAAATTCATTTTTAATTCCTTTTCTCTCTCATGGTCACATCCTCCAACTTTTGCAAGTTGGTCCTTAATCCATTTTAATTACTTCATCTTCTTCTAATTAACCAGAGCATGACACCCTTAATCATCATTAAGGTCACATCCTCCATAATTTCCCACTTGCCTCTAATTCATTAGCCTATCTAACTGGGTACTTGCACAACCTTAATCATTTGATTAGCCTAACCTAATCCTCATCCTATTTATGGCACATGTCCTTGAAACCTTATTAAAGGCTTTCTCCTTTTGGACAAGGCATCCCCCTTCCCCATGTGAATTTTTAATTCACCTTTTAATCCCCCAAGGCACCCAAAAGGAATTTTTAATTCCTTCACTTCTCCCCACATGTCCTTTATTGATATTTGAGGAATTTTTAATTCTTGTCCTCTCACCCACATGGGGACAAGGACCTCCTTTATGAGGAGATCTTGTCCAATCCCAAGGCACTTTGTACCCCTCTCTATGTCATGTCGTTCTCCTTCCACCTCATGTCCACTTCACCTTTTAGGGCTACCTCACATGCCACATGTCAAGATGTGAGGGCTTGTGAGTTCTCAACTCACCTTAGCCCTACATCTTGATATCAATCTTGACCGTCCATTTCCCCTAGGATTTCCCAAAAATCCTATAAATACCCCCTCTTTTCTCTCATTTTGGGGAGATCATTTGTGCTAGCCAAACTCTTGCAAATTTGTTTCTCATCTCTTACTTAGCCATTTTCTTGTGTTCATCCACTTGCATCCATCTTCACATCCTCATCTAGCTTGCATCTTTCCATCCAAGGAGCATACACGTCAAAGATCGAAGGGCCAACCAAAGAATCGACTCAACGCAAGGTATAAAGTTCCATTTTGTGGCTTTGTCTTGTTTTGTTTCTAACTTAGGCTAATCTTGAAGTGTAGGTTGTTTAAGTTGTTTATTTGCACTCCTTTTGGATTGTTGCTTGCTTTCTAACCACCTAATTTGACCTATCACAGAATCTAATGCATGGGCTCACATTCCAATATAGAGAGTTGTTTTATGTCTCTTAATCCTATGGTCCTTATAGAACCTATCAAAATCTGAAGAACACAACTCACCACCATTATCTATCCTCAAAAACTTTATTTTCCTACTAGTCTAATTGTCTACCAAGGTTTTTAACTCCTTAAATTGATTGAATACTTTAGTTTTACTTATGAGAAAATATAAAAATGTCCTCGAACAATCATCTATGAATGAGAAAAAATACATGGATTTTGATAACGAAGGAACATTAACTAGACCAAACACATCAGCATGAATAGAATCTAGAATTCTAAAAGATTTATGTGAACTATAATCAAAATAAATACAGTGTTGTTTTCCACATATAAAATATTCAAAAAAATTGAACTTGATATTACAATCATCAATCCCATCATATTGCTTTTATTATTTAAGGATTTTAAACCTTTTTCACCAATGTGGCCAAGCCTCTGTGGTCCAGGAGAACCAATCATTTCAATGTTTTCTCTTTAGTTGTCACATAAAGAGTTGATTTTAGAGGTTAGATTATAGGATTTTTGGGGGTGTATTGAATCTAAATAAGATCTAATCAGACCATTCTTGATGTAATTGGTGAACTTTGATGTCTTTTAAGTCCATCTTATAAAAGTTGTAAATCATGTTGAAGAATTGTCAAGATTGACAAAAGTTGTCAAGGTAGGTGTAATGTTACTTTTCAAGTGTGAGGTCATGTTTTGGATCTAATAAGGTCTATAATACCATTTAAATGCAATTGATTTAGTTTTGGTGTCATTTGTAGTGAAGTGTAAAAAGTTGCACAAAAGATGTAAAATTGTCAAGCAAAAAATGCAATATTGTAACTTTTAGGAAATTGAAAGGTCATGGTCATTTAAAAGTTAGTTATGAAAATTTTGGTGGTTGGAATTGAATTTAATATGTATAAAATCCTCCAAAGGCTTGAACAAAAGAGGTTGTTGAAGATTTTTTGAAGTTTTCACATCAATACAATGTCCATTTCTGTAATTTTACTATTTTTCTAAACTTTGCAAGTTCTGTATGGCTCGAACAGTCTAAGATTGGCTTTGAAACTTGTGTAATATTGTATGGGAATGGAACAACTTTCATTGGAATCCAATTTAAGGCTCTAATATTGATTTTTGAAGGAAATGTCTTTAGTTTTTTGAAACCACATGTATACAACTAATTTAAGGGTTTGATTGGTGTAAAAATGGTGTTTTAGTCATTCCACCTAATTTCATAACTTTTAACTCAATTAAATGACTTATTACATGAAATTTTAGGTGTGCACATGGTTTAGGAGGTAGGGGATATATGTTGTATGGTTTTGTGGTGGTTCCCTAGGGTAATTTGGCATGTTTTCCAAGTGAAAATGAGGAACTAAAGTAGGGTTTTGATGAAATGTTGAATGAATTGTCCAAGTGAGGATTTTTTGAGTCTGTGCAGACCATTTTTTGATATGTTGTAAGCATTGGTGAGGTCTGGTAAGCCTGAGAGATAGAAGTTTGAGTAAACCCTTATGTTTTGCATGTAAATTGAGGGTTTTGTAATATAGTATCATAGCGGACATTGCATTGATGGTTGAGGGTGGATTTTGATATTTTGTAACACAAATAAGCACTTTCCATTGAGTTTTGATGAGAAATTGTTGTTTTGGAGGCACCTCCTTTGTAAAAGAGGGCTATTTGGGTGGTTTGATGACAGGGCAGTCAATTTTTTCACTACATTGTCTCAAAGAAACCTCTTGCATTCTTTTGGTATGTTGTGATAGGCCCTGAGGGGAGTCTTAGTGGGAATTTGGTTGGCCTTGAATGGCCTTCTCTAAAATATTTTGTAAAAAGGAAGATTTAGAGGGCTACAAGCCTCTGGGTAAGGGTTTGGAATAAGTTCTGTGGATAATATTGAAGGGACTGGTTTCTTGAGTAAATCTAATCATTTCAAGTGTTAGATTGAATCATCACCACCTTGTTTGCATCAGGTGGTATCAGAGCACAAGGAAGAGATATTTTGTGAGTTGAAGGTTGTTGATTGAAGGAAGGGTGATTGGAAGTTGAAGAGGCCAAACTATCAAGATGCCTCCTAAAGGAAGCATAGTTGCAAGAAAGGTTGATCAACAAGCTAGGGAATTGGAAGCCTTGAAAAGGGAGATGCATGCACTGAAGTCCAAAACTAGAGTGGATATGGATGAGAGTGATTCTAAAGAGGAAGATACCTCTAGTAAAGAGGAATAATTGGATCTAGAAGATATGATAATTTTGAAGCTTTTGAGGGTTGTGAAAGGAGATGGACATAGATAAATGGACTTGCTTATGTATGGAGGAAAACTAGATGGTGAAGAGCTCTTGGATTGGATAGGGGCCATGGAGAATTACTTGGAAAGTGAGGAGATAGATGAAAAAAAAGTGAAGAAGGCAAAAACCAAGTTGAAAGGACATGCTTTGATGTGGTGGAACTTTGTGCAAGAAGAAAGGCAGAAAAAGGGCAAGGCTAAGATCACTTCTTGGGAGAGAATGAAGGAAAAAATCAAAGGTAAGCTCCTTCCTAATGATTGCAATGTTCAATTGCTTAAAATACTTCAAAACCTTAGGCAAAAGGACTTATATGTGCAAGCATACACTGAGGAAGTCTATAGGTTGAGTATAAGGACCAAACATGAGGAAGATGAGAAAGAAAGAGTTGCAAGGTATCTAAATGGTTTAAGGTATAACATATAGGATGAAATCAGTTTGATGACACCAAAGACAATAGAGTAATGTTTCCAAATGGATATAAGGGATGAGGACAAAGTGAAGAGAAGACAAGAGAAGGTAACAAGAGGAAGAGACAGTTCTTCTAAGGGAAGAGATACCTTTTCTACACCAAAACAGTCTAAATAAGACCAAGAAGATATTGGTAAAGGAAAGGAACAAGTGGTTGAATCCAGAGGTGGATGGAGAGGTGGAAGAAAAAATTTTAGAGGAAGAGATCCTAATGTGTTTGTAGGAAGATGTTACAAGTGTGGTGAAGTTTTTCATCCATTCTTCAAGTGTCCTAATAAGTTTGGTGCTGCTACAAGTGGGAGTGAGAGAAAAGGTGAAAAGAGAGTTCAACTTGTGCAAGAAGATGAAGAGGAAAGTGTCAATTCACCAAGCGTTGTTGCTATACCTAATGTTGGTGAAGTTTTGATGTTGCAAAGACAAATTTTGAAGGCCTCCAAGGAGAAAGAACCATTACAAAGGAGAAGTCTCTTCAAGACCACCTGCAAGAGCAAAGGTAAAGTATGCAAGTTAGTAATTGATTCAACCTCCACTGACAATGTTGTATCAAAGGAAATGGTAGATAAGTTGAGTTTATTCAAATTCCCTCATCAAACACCCTATAAGGTGTCATGGCTAAATGATGATCAGTCAATTCTAGTCAATGAGTAGGCCTTAGTTGAATTTCAAATTGGAGGATACAAAGATAGAGTACTTTGTGATGTTTTACCATTGTTATGTTTCCATTTGTTGCTTGGGTAGCCATGATAGTCTGAAAAGCATGTTGTGTATGATGGATGGGCCAATACTTATCAGATTGAGCATGAGGGAAACATATTCCAGTTGTTACCATTGCAAGAAGAAGATAGGGAGTAGACAAGGGTAGAAAAGGTCATCATGATGGGTAGAAAGTAATATGTACAAATTGGAGAAGTCAAGAATGATCAGTTGGAAACCATGACAAAGGTTGCAGATAATATGACAGAGGTATTGAAGGTTGATGCACAGTTTGAGGAGAAGAATAATGAGAAGAAGAAGATGGAGACTGGCCTAGGAAAGGTTAAAGATGAATTGTTGATGATAAAGCAAGAGGGATTGAGAAAAGTTGATAAAATTATGATTGGCACAGTGTGGTGTCCTATAGTGGTTGCTAAGGTTGAAGGATAGTCAAGGATAGGTAGAGAAAAGGTTCTAAATATTTAAAATACAGTGATGCATAGGACTAAAAATAAAAAGGCTTTGAGGACATTGGGTTTGATGTCTACATTCAAGGACAATAATGGATTTGGACAAGTGGAAAGGCAAGGAAAAAGGTATGAAGGAAGGTATGTTGCTTGGTCAAGGAAGAAGACATTTGGAGTAGGTTCTATACCAGTCACAAATGGAAGAGAGGTTAGGGGATGTGTTACAAGTCAACGAAAACATTACCATGTTGGTCAAGAGCAGAAGAATGGTAAGCATAAATCAAGTTTTCTGAATTTTAGAATCCAAATGTCTTTTATAGGTCAAGGAAATGAAGCTTTTAAAGGAGGATCAATTGCAAATCAATTTCTAGGGACATGGAAACCTTTTTTAGGTGGTGTGTATGTTGGAAAAAAAAGGACATACAACTGAGAGGGGGGGTGAATCGGTTGTCATACAAATTTAAAATTTGTAACTTAACTTAACCTTAATCTCAGATCTGATGAATAAGAAATTAACCACAAGAAATTAACACATCAAAGAGACAAAGAACACCAAGAATTTTGACGTGGAAACCCTGTTAGGGGAAAAACCATGGTGGATGTTAGTCCACAAGATTATACTCTGCTAAAAAGTATAATGGAAAAAATCAAGGGGAACGCACATGCATTCAGGCTTACTGCCTAGAGCTCACTGCTCAATTACAAAGATGGGGCTTACTACCCAACAGAGTTGGATTAAATATCCAGAGGGTATGAATTGAGAAAATAGCTTCTGCACAAGCCTGATTATAGTTCCAATTAAGCTCAACACTTCTTCACACTTCATACAATCTTCTTCGCACTCTGCTCTACAATCAAATGATATTCACACATACATGCATGGGAGCACATGAAGCAAAATATTCATCAATGAACTAATCACCCTTATATATCCATTACATGAGATTCCATCACAACTTCATCGGCCAAGAAAATAAAATATATTTGCAATGTCGGCCCAAATTTACAGATAAAATTTTAATGTGAATCCACCAAGGTCAGCCACAACATAGTGGAGACCCAAATTAACATCTCCAACATGAAAATAATTTAATTAATTTCAACTCGAAGATCCACAACACGCTACCATCAACATGTCGGCCAACAACATGAAAAACTGAACATTCACAAAAAAATATTCAACCACGAGCTCACCGAATAATGTGAATATACCACAAAGATAGAGAATGATCTAGAGACATCTAAGAGCACCAAAAAACAACAGAGAAGCATCTGTACCAACCAAGATAACCAGAATCACACAATCTTCATTCAGGAATACTGACAAAGAATAGAAAAACACTATCAAACCACAACATACTCAAAACTTCAAGCGGACCTCTAAAACTTCTGGTATATGATCTAGATAAACTCAACAATAAACCCTTTAATCCACATCATCTAATCTTCAACGTTCAGAATAGGACACCATCATGACCTGCATAGTTCCACTGGGAACACATAAGACTATCTCTTACAATTTTCTCAATATTCTCAACATGTATAGCAATTGATACACCAAATGCTAATAGTGTTGACATCAATGACAACCACATATCAGCAACACATCCACAATATCCAACAATCTCCCCCTTTGGCATTGATGGCAACACATGATGTGAAAAATACCATCAACCCAACAAACTGACTTATTCTGCACTTCTCCTCTCGACTAAACTTCTCTCCACAAAGATTTTTCACATTACACTTCTCCCCCTTTGACATCAATGCCAAAGGTAACAATAAACTTTCATGCACATGCTTTGAACCGCATATCTACACATTTTACTACTCCCCCTAAGTAGTAGCCATGGAAACATCAATTTGGATCAAAATATAGCAATGAAGTTCATGGATTGATGCAAGAAAATGTATCATTTAGTTCTTATCAGGAGGGGTAATTACCCCTAGCATTCCTTTGAGATACTCAAAAGTATCCTTCGGGAAAGGCTTAGTAAATATATATGCAATATATTCTTTGGTAGGCACATACTCCAATCTGACTTCTTTCTCATTCACTTTTTCCTTCAGGAAATGAAACTTGATTGATATATGTTTAGTCTTAGAGTGTAGTACCAAATTCCTTGAGATATTTATTACACTTGAGTTGTCACAGTATATAGAAATAGGATCTTCATATATCACCCCAATATCTCTCGACATCTGTTTCATCCATATCACTTGAGTACAATTATTGGTAGTAGCAATATATTCTGCTTTAGATAGACAAATTGAGTTTTTCTTTTTACTCAACCAGGATACGAGCTTCTTTCCTAGGAAGAAAGCACCACCACTAGTACTTCTCCTATCATCTACATCACCATACCAATCCACATTAGTGTATGCACACAAAGTGAGATCATCATCCTTTGGATACCAAAGTCCAAAATCAACTGTTCCTTTTAGATATCTGAAAATTCTTTTGACAACAGTCGCATGTGATTCCTTTGGACTAGCCTGAAATCTAGCAACCATACACACAAAATTCATAATGTCTTGTCTAGTGTGTCAAATAGAGCAATCCACCAATCATTGATCTGTACCTAGTTTGATTTTCCTTTGGAGAATTATCATTCTGTGTCAACTTACATCCAGTCACCATGGGCGTACCAACAAGTTTGGAGTCATCCATTCCAAACTTCTTTAGTAGTTCTTTCACATATTTAGATTGAGATATGATAATACCCTGGTCTATTTGTGTAATTTATAATCCCAAAAATAACTTCATCTCACCAATCATGCTCATCTCAAATTCACTCTTCATCTCATCAGCAAACTTCATGCATAGATTTTCATCACCTCCAAATATGATGTCATCAACAAAAACTTCTATAATCAACTCCTTGTCATGATCTAACTTGAAGTATAAGTTGCTATCAACAATACCTTTAGTGAATCCAAGCTTTAGTATATATTTTTCCAATCTAGTATACCAGGCTCTAGGGGCTTGCTTAAGTCCATAGAGAGCTTTCTTCAATCTACAAACCATATTTCCCTTATTTGTTAGTTGAAATCCATCTAGCTATTCAATGCACACTTCTTCTTCTAGTTCTTGATTTAGAAATGCAAACTTCACATCCATTTGATAAACTTTATAGTTCTTTTGCACATCATAAGCAAGAAATAATCTCACAACTTCAATTCTAGCCATAGGGGCAAAGGTTTCTTCAAAATCAATACCTTCCATTTGAGAATAACCTTTACATACTAGTCTTGCTTTATTCCAGACCACTTCACCTTCTTCATTTAGCTTGTTTCTAAATACCCACTTAGTACAAATCACATTTTTGTCTTTATGCCTAGGAACCAGTAGCCATGTGTCATTCTTCTCAATCTGTATCATCTCTTCCTTCATAGCTTCCAACCAGTGTTCATCTTGGCAGGCTTCAATGACATTCTTAGGTTCAATCTTGGAAATCAGATAATATTCTTCTACAATTTTACTTTTGGTTTGCACTCCTTTACTCTTATCTCCTATTATTTGACTTTCAGAATGATTTAGCTTTACTTGTAGTTTTGGGACTTACTTGGACCTCTAACTCTTCTGATCTTTCTTCTACACTTGCACTTGTCTGAGCTTCGTGAATTGCTTGATTTACAAGAACAAATTGAGGTTGCTTCATTGGAACATATGGAATAATCTAAAGTAGATTCGGTGTCTGAGTGTTCTTCCCTTGGCTTGTGTCATCTTCATCTAAATCATAGTTGCATCATCTAGATGATTTGACAGAGTCCTCATCAACTCTAACATTTTCACTTTCAACCATCTTTCTCAATCTTTTTTTATAGCATCGATAGGCCTTGCTCTTAGTGGAGTAACCTAGAAAGATCCCTTCATTGCTTCTAGCATCAAATTTTCCTATATCATCATCTCTCCTTATATAACACTTGCTTCCAAAGATCTTAAAATACTTGACAGTAGGTTTGTGACCAATCCATAACTCATAAGGGGTCTTACCAAAATTACCATTCACATTTACCTGGTTCAAGGTATACACAACAATGCTTATCGCTTCACTCTAGTACTTTTGAGACACATTTCCTTCCATCATCATGGCTCTAGCCACATCCAGAATTGTTCTATTATTTCTTTCTGCAACTCCATTCTGTTGAGGGGTTTGAGGAGCAGATAAGTATCTTTTAATTCCATGCTCCTCACAATAAGAATTGAAATCCTTAGAAATGAACTCACCACCTCTGTTAGATCTCAGGCACTTGATTTTTCAGACCTTTCTCATTTTCTTCCATAGCCTTGAAACTTTTGAATTTCTCCAGTGCTTCACACTTTTCTCTCAAAAAGGAAACCCAAATCATTCTAGAGTAATCATTAGTAACCAACATAAAATACCTTTCTCCATGAATTCTTCTAACTTTGGAGGGACCACAAAGGTCAGTATGTAGTAGCTCCAACAAATTATTTGAATGAAACTGTTTGCTTTGGAATGAGACTCTAGTTTGTTTACCCATCTGACATTCCTTACAGATTACATTAGCAGGCTTCACTAATCTAGGTAGATCTCTTACTACTTAAGTAGAAATTATCTTGATAATGTTGTCAAATTTTACATGACACAATCTCCTATGCCATGACCAGCTTTCATCTACTTGAGCAATTAAAGAACTTCCACTAGTAGTATTTAGGTGAAAAATATTACCTTTTGTTTGCTTTCCTGTTGCAATCATGTTCCCAAAACTACCACGTATCTTGCATCTTCCATCTTTGAACTGAAGATCATATCCCTTTTGAACCATCTTTCCAGCACTCAACAAGTTATGCTTCAAGACTTCAACATAGAGTACATCATTAGTGTTATCCTTACCACCAAGGCAAATAGATCCTCTGCCACGAATCACACCAGCATTGTTATCTCCAAATCTTACAACCCCACTGTCATATTTCTCTGGACTCACAAATTTTCCTTTATCACTAGTCATATGATGTGAGCATCCACTATCAATGACCCATTCATCTTTTTCTTCAACTTGAGCTACAAGATCTCTTTCATCTTTAGTAGATTTAGTAGCCATAGGATCATTTTCAATGGTAGCAATGAAAGCGTAATCATCTTGTTTACCATTATCTTTATCAAATTCATCATTAGTCACTGCTTCTTCAACAAAGTAGCATCTCTTTGGGAATCTTGACTTCTTAGGCTTATATCTAAGAACTCTTTCAGGACATCTTGATGCAAAATGGCCTATTTTATTGCATGAAAAACATTTAATAGGTAATACATCTTCATACTTACCTTTTCCTCTCCCTTCTTGCTTTGCAATCAGTGCTTCCAATTCTTCTACCTCTCTTTCTTTATCTTCAAGCTATTTCAAATTTTCATCATACTTGGATATCTTTTTGGAACTTTCTCTCAGACTATATATTTCCCTGTTACTTCCAGATATAGTAGCCTTGAATGCAGATTCAATCTTCGGTGTAGATTCACCAAATTCACTTATCTCAAACACAACAAGCTTCCCAATCAGTGTATCTCTTGTCATCTTATTTACTGATCTGGACTCTTCAATAACATGAACCTTCATTTTGTAGGAGGGAGGCAAGGATCTGAGTAATTTAGCCACAATTTCATCCTCATCCACAGAACCAGCAGGACATTTAATACCCATCACTATCTCATTTAATCTCTGCATAAAAGAGGTGATATTTTCATTTTCACCCATCTTTAGATTTTCATACTTTCCTTTCAAGCTTTGTAGCTTAGCCATCTTCACCTGTGCATCTCCTTCATACAAAGTTTCTAGTCTCGTCCAAATCTCATGAGTTGTCTGCAGACCTACCACATTAGCCATCTCTGAATCTGTCAAGGCACTCACCAAAGCTTCAATAGCCCGAATATTACTTTCAACATCTTTGATCTCATCAGTATAAGAGGGACCATTCTCAAGAATAGTATATGGATATCTTATGATCTTCCATAAGGCTTCACCAGTACACCTTAAGTGACATTGCATCCTAATATTCAGAAGTGAATAGTTAGTGCTATCAAATCTAGGACTGCCCTTCTTGAATGTTTTCATGTCGGATCACCTCAAGCTATTAGCCTTCTTTAGAGGAACAGGCTCTAATACCAATTTTTGGAAAGACAAGAACAAAAAACTAAGAGGGGGGGTGAATCAGTTGTCACAAAACTTTAAAATTTTATAACTTAACTTAACCTTAATCTCAAATCCAATGAATAAGAAATTAACCACAAGCAATTAGCACATCAAAGAGACAAAGAACACCAAGTTTTTTACGTGGAAACCCTTTCAGGGGAAAAACCACAGTGGATGTTAGTCCACAAGATTATACTCTTCTAAAAGTATAATGGAAAACAACAAGGGGAATGCACATACATTCAGGAACACTACCTAGAGCTCACTACTCAATTACAATGAGGGGCCTCACTGCCCAATAGAGTTGGATTAAAAATATGGAGAGTATGAACTGAGAAAATAGCTTCTGCACAAGCCTAATTACAGTTCCAATTAAGCTCAACCCTTCTTCACACTTCGTACAATCTTATTCACACTCTGCTTTGCAATCGAATGATATATGCACATACATGCATGGGAGCACACGAAGCAACATCTTCATCAATGAACTAATCACCCTTATATATCCACTACATGAGATTCCATCACAGCTTCATTGGCCAAGAAAATAAAATATATTTGCAATGTTGGCTCAGATTTACAAATAAACTTTTAATGCGAATCCACCAAGGTCGGCCACAACATAGTGGAGACCCAAATTAATATCTCCAATATGAAAAGGCTTTAATTAATTTCACCTCGAAGATCCACAACATGCTACCATCAGCATGTCGGCCAAGAACATGAAAAATAGAACATGCACAAAAAGATCTTCAACCACGAGCTCATTGAATAATGTGGATGTACCACAAAGATAGAGAATGATCTAGAGACATCTGAGAGCACCAAGAAACAATAGAGAAACATCCACACCAAGATAACCAGAATCACACAATCTTCATTTAGGAAAACTGACAAAGACCAACAAAACACTGTCAAACCACAACATACTCAAAACTTCACACGGACCTCTGAAACTTCTGGTAGATGATCTAGATAAACTCAACAATAAACTCTTTAATCCACATCAGCTAATCTTCAAAGTTCAAAACAAGACACCATAATGACCTGCACAATTCCACTAGGAACACAGAACACTATCTCTTACAATTTTCTCAATATCATTGACATATACAGCAATTGATACACCAAATTCTAATAGTGTTGACATCAATGACAACCACATATCAACAACACATCCACAACATCCAATAGTGTATGGTGCAGGAGCACCAATCATTTCAATGTTTTCTCTTTAGTTGTCACATGAAGAGTTGAGTTTAGAGGTTGGATTATAGGATGTTTGGGGTTGTATTGAGTCTAAATAAGGTTTAATTAGAACATTCTTGATTTAATTGGTGAACTTTGATGTCTTTTGAGTCCATATTATAAAAGTTGTAAATCATGTTGAAGAATTGTCAAGATTGACAAAAGTTGTCAAGGTAGGTGTAATGTTACTTTTCAAGTGTGAGGTCATCTTTTGGGTCCGATAAGGTCTATAAGACCATTTCAATGTAATTGAGTTATTTTTTATGTCATTTATAGTGAAGTGTAAAAAGTTGCACAAAAGATGTAAAATTGTCAAGCAAAAAATGCAATATTGCAACTTTTAGGAAGTTGAAAGGTCATGGTCATTTAAAAGTCATTTATGAACGTTTTGGTGGTTTGAATTGAATGAAATATGTATAAAAGACTCTAAAGGCTTGAACAAAAGAGGTTGTTGAATATTGTTTGAAGTTTTCACATCAATACAACATCCATTTTTGCAATTTTACTATTTTTCTTAATTTTTGCAAGTTCTGTATGACCCGTATATTCTGAGATTCACTTTGAAACTTGTGTAATCTTGTAGGGGAATGGAATAAATTTCATTGGAATCCAATTTGACGCTCTAATATTGAGTTTTGAGGGATATCTCTTTAGTTTTTTGAAATCGCATGTATACAACTAATTTGAGGGTTTAATTGGTGTATAAATGGTGTTTTAGTCATTCCACCTACTGTCATGACTTATAACTTGGTGGAATGACTTATTACATGATATTTTATGTGTGAACATGGTTTAGGACATAGGGGATATATGCTGTATGGTTTTGTGGTGATGCCCTAGGGTAATTTGGCATGTTTTCCAAGTGAAAATGAGGAACTAAAGTAGGGTTTTGATGAAATGTTGAATGAATTGTCCAAGTAAGGGTTTTATGAGTTTGTGAAGACCAATTTTTGTTCTGTTGGAAGCATTGGTGAGGTTTGGTAAGCCCCAGAGATAGAATTTTGAGTAAACCCTTGTGTTTTGCATGTAAATTGAGGGTTTTGTAATATAGTATCATAGCGGACATTGCATTGATGGTTGATGGTGGATTTTGGTGTTTTTTAAGATAACTAAGCACTTTCCATTGAGTTTTTATGAGAACTTATTGTTTTGGAGGCACCTCCTTTGTAAAAGAGGGCTATTTGGGTTGTTTGGGGATAGGGCAGTCTATTGGTTCACTACATTGTCTCAAAGAAACCTCTTGCATTCTTTTGGTATGTTGTGATAGGCCCTGAGGTGAGTCTTAGTGGGTGTTTGGTTGGCCTTGAATGACTTTCTCTAAAATATTTTGTAAAAAGGAAGATTTAGAGGGCTACAAGCCTTTGGGTGAGGGTTTGGAATAAATTATGTGGATAATATTGAAGGGATTATTTTCGTGAGTGAATCTGATCATTTTGTATTAGATTGAGTGATCACCACCTTGTTTGCATCACTCTGGTGCCACAACATTGTCTTCTTCGTTGGGAGCTTCACCTCTAAAGAATTAGCACCCTCAAGAAAAAATTCCTCTTTCTTTACTTGATCAGATGAAGCCATTTCCCCATATTTCACATAAGTACTATTGCACTGAACTACGCAAGCATCCAATTTATATAGAGTGCCAATTTGTGTACTCTTTGCAAGCACCATAGAACCTGTGGCCATCTTACAACTACCATTTGAGAAAGATACAGGTACACACCTAAATCATTTAACTTACAAAAAGTAAATTTGTGCCAAACCAGGGATATGGGTATGTCCAAGATCATGGGGGTCCAAAAAATGACAATGAGGAAAAAAATGTTTTTACTTCACCGAAATCATGAAAAAAAATGTTGAATTTTTGTATGGGTTAGGTACAATACCCATTTTGGTTTGGTAAAACGTATATGTGTTATAAATGGATATCCATTTCTCAAAATTAATTTTCATCAATTTATGCAAAAAAAATGGATGAAACAAAATGGATATTTATTCCAAACGGATATCCATTTTGAAAATCCCAAAAAACACACTTTTGTAAAATGAGCATAACTTTTGCGTTATTGATTGAAATTTTGATTTTTTATAGGAATTGGAAAGGTGATCGAAAGCTCTACACAATGGATAATATTATTTTGATATATTGAGGAAATTTTTTAATTGTAATCATTTTAAGTTCCTCCTTAATTTTTAAAATTTTAAATGCTCATAATTCATGCATACAAAGTCTTTTTTTCATGGTTTTTTTTGCAATAATCATCTTAAATGACTTGAAACATTAAATAAGTAATAAATAATGAAAAAAAATTATTACTAACAACAGTAAAAATTCTCATAAATCATCATAGAAGGCCTCCTTGTTGTCTTTGATCCTATGCACACCTTTAGCCAAGTTGAACTAGGAGAACATATATATATATATATATATATCTCCCTTTATCTATTTATCTATCTTTCCCTCTCTCCTCCATTGCTTCATCTACCCTCTCTACCTATCTCTCCACTTTTCTCTTACTCTTCCTTTATCTATATCTCTCCTCTCTCTCTCCCTCTCTACCTATCTCTCTCCCTTTCTCTTCCCCTCTATCTTTCATAGATTATATATCTCTACATATCTCTACCTCTTTCTATCTCTATCTATGTCTATCCCCCTCTATCTGTGTCACTCCATATTTGTATATCTCGCTACTTCTCTCTTTCTATGTCTCTCGCTCCCTCTCCATCTCCCTCCCTCTATCTATTTATATAATCTACATTTTCATCAAGTTATATATATATAGTTATATATATATATTATATATATATAGTTATATATATATATATATATATATATATATATATATATATATATATATATATATATATATATATATATATATATATATATATATAT
>VDFB02323631.1:63835-92089 GCA_007258455.2 Sequoia sempervirens
AGAGAGAAAAAAGACAGGGAAGGAAGGATGAAGAGATAGGTAGAGATAGGTATAGAGATCAAGGAGAGCGAGAGTGAGAAAGATAGGTCTAATGAGGGAAAAAGAGATAAGGAAGGAGGGAGGGATGGAGAAGTAGATAGTTAAGTCTAGAGTCCAATAGATTGATAGGGAGAGGTCTAAAGAGGTAAAAGGAGAGGGAGGGAGAAAAAAGTAGAGGTATAGGTCCAAAGCTTAAGGGGAGACATAGTGAAATATAGAGAGGTAGAAAAAGGGACAAAAAGACCTAAGAGGGAGATGGAGAGTGTGAGTGTGTATGAGAGAGAGAGAGACTAGAGAGAGAGGGAACGGGAGAGACCTGAGAGAGAGAGAGGGAGTGGGAGAGACTTGAGAGAGAGAGAGAGAGAGGGGGGAGGGGGAGATGGAAAGTGAGAGGGAGATGGAGAGGGAGAGAGAGAGGTGGGAGAGGGAGTGGGAGGGACTTGAGAGAGAGAGGGAGTGAGAGAGAGAGATAAAGAGATATATAAAGAGGGACAAAGAGAGAGGGAAGGAAGGATGGAGAGAGAGGTAGAGAGATAGGTTTAGAGCTCAAGGAGAGAGAGTGAGAAAGATAGGTCTAAAGAGGGACAAAGAGAGAACAAAGGAGGGAGGGATGGAGAAGTAGATAGTTAAGTCTAGAGTTCAATAGATTGATAGGGAGAGGTCTAAAGAGGTAAAAAGAGAGGGATGGAGGAAGGGAGAAATAAGTGGAGGGATAGGTCCAAAGATTAAGGGCTGACATAGTGAAATATAGAGAGGTGGAGAAAGGGACAGAGAGATCTATGATTATTTTTGAGGATTAGTTCATCTCCTTACTACAAAAAATATAATTTTTTTATTATTGATTACTTTTTCTAATATTTCAAGTTTTTTGAGATGAATGTTACAAAAAATTCATGAAAAAGAGACTTTGCATGCGAAAGTAGTGAGCATTTGATGTTTCAAAAAGAAATATGAAGTTCAAATTATTATAATTAATTTTTTGTATAATATAGAAAAATTACCTAGTACATTGCGTAGAGCTCTCAAGCACCTTTCCAACACCTGTAAAAAATATTTTTTTTGATAAGAAACACAAAAGTTATGCCCATTTTACTAAAGATGGTTTTTTAGGTCTTCAAAATGGATATTTGTTTTATTTTTCAAAATGGATAAACCATTTCAAATGGATATCTGTTTTGTTTTTCAAAAAATAGGTACCTACTTTCCAAAATGGATATTTGCTTGAAACGAATATCTGTTTTGAAATGGATATCTGTTTCAAACAAATATCTTTTTTTTTTGACAAAATTTGCAGCCTTCGGATTTCCCTCGGGTTTGCCTTGGGATTGCCAAACCTGGAAAGTCAACCAAAAAAATGTGTTTACAAAATTTTCTTAGCTTTTTAAGTTCGCCCTTGTGGCTGACGACTTTTTTATTTATCCAAATTTCATGAAATGAAAAGGGTTTATAGAAAAAATTGTTAGCTTTCCACCAATATAAGTTATGCCTTATTTTGAATTTAATAAATAATTATTATTGATTTTATAGATACATTACGACTAAAGTCTTGATTGACAGGCTGATTGAAAAATTTCTATAACTTTCAAACTACTTAACATTTTTTGAACCTACAAGATGTGTCACATTATATGCTTCACATACTATAGGATAAAAAAATGAATTTCATAAATTTTTGACCAAGTTATGGTGGTCAGACACACATGTTTTAATAATTCTAAAATGTTCTAATAAAAAAATCATAACTAATTATTTACATGGAAAAAAATTATCAAAAAAATATGGCACATCCAACCATGTGTCCTCTACATTTATTGAAAGATTTAGAAAAAAATATTATTTTTTTCTTGTACTTAGGGTGGTCAGACATACACCTGCTTCTTATCTTTTTCCTGGAAAAATTAGTATCATTGCATTGAAATTTCAAATTTTCGCAAAACAGATTTACTTTTTTCTAAAAAAATTATAGTAGCCTAGAAACTAAATTCAATTTTCTACAACATTTTTTCTTACATATTTTTCAAATTATGTTAATAACCTATTCAAATTTTTATGTCAAGTTGCCTAACTCTATTTTTTAAAATTTTTATTGCCACTTAGAGGCCTAGTTTGGACCCCCATGATCTTGCACTGACCCATATGCATCACACCATCGATTCCCTTTATCCTTCCATCAAGAAACCGAATCCTGACTCTTCCACAACCAAAAATTTCTAGGTTAGATTCATCTCCCGGATACACCTTTCCACCAGCATACTCTTTGTATTTTGAAAACTAACCCCTATAAGAGGTCATGTGAAAAGACACACCTAATTCAATTAACCACACATCTTCCAATGCATGAGTTGGAAATGCTACTATGAATGCATCTACATCATCCTGAGAAGATTCATTATCAAAAGAATTATTGTTTTTATTTTTCTTCTTCTCTTCTTTGCAGTCTTTCTAGATATATGTCCAGATTTCCCACAGTTCTAGCATTTGATGAAGGGTACTCCCCTTACAATCTAAAAATCACAAAAAACAACAGATGATGGCACAAAAAAAATGCAAGGAAAACAAATATTTTCTATTATCACTGAAATGAAAATGAAATTACAACATTATATTTTCCATCACATGGGCTTTCTGATTACATAAATCTACAAATTTGCAAATCAGAGCCACCATCTACTCTTCCCTAGCCTCCTTTTTATAGTCCCCCTTCACATCCTCTATTTGGAAGGTGTAAACTCCCTAGAATCTTCTGGAAAGTGAACTTCCTCAAGAAGATATTTTGAAATTTTATTAATTTTGGTAGTACAACTTCACGAGGTCATAAATTTTGATCCGACGGCTAGATTTTCTATTATAATACCTTTTCAGAAAGCTCTCAAGAAAATTTTCACCCACTAGTAGGCCCTAAAGGCTAGCTACTTTCATTTTCCACCAATTTTCAGGCCCATCTGGAGCCTCTAAGTGACTCAAAATTGACTCTGAAGATTTTACTAGGATTTTTGAAAATTAAAATTTTAATATCTCTCAAATGACAAATGGTATTGAAGTGATTTCTTCACCATTGGATTCAATTTTCCATTCTAGAGGTTTGTGTAAGATTCCATGTCCAACTGTGTATAAATGGAAACTTACTAAAATAGTAACCCTGCGAAATTTAGCCCTTATTGAAAAGACGCACATTTTTTTTTGGGTGATGCAAGATTGCTCTTACACCCTGGATGCTCTTTCATCAACATTTCATCTTGGATTTCTTACTAGGAGACTTTGATCTCCCCTCTGACTTGGATTTAGACTTCTTGTTGGGTGATCCCACAATACTGATTTACAATTTTTGGCCAAACTAGACACTAAGCTAATTTTTTCTAACTAAATCTTCACTTTTGGGCACCTATAGTGGCTAAACCATGAGGAATTTGAAGATGATGCAAACTAGTGATTTCTGACATTTTTTCAATAGATTCTAAATTTATTTTTTTCAAAAAATTTGGAATCAGATTGCACTTCCTTTTCCATCTCATTCAAAAACTAGTTTTTTTCAATACACACCATTTTTAAGGAGTGATGCTCATCGTATACAATATGAATTTTTTCCATGAAGTATAAAATTCTAATTTTTTCGAATTTAGATGTGTAACTATGATATCTAGCACTTTCATTTGGTTTCATAGTGTTTTATTGAATATTTTTTCCTTAATCAAGTTTTGAAGTCAAGCCAATTACAATTCAGACATAGGCAGACTATATACAACATAAAAAAAATTGTATGTATTGAAATTCAATTTTTTTTTGTTGGATTAAGGACTTCAATATCTAGTGCACTGATATTTTTCAAAAATAAAATTGATAATCTGCTATATTTTCCACATGTGCAGAACAAAGAGCTTGGTTTTTGGTGAAAAACCTACACTCACAAGAAATAAAAAATAAATATAATAATTAAATTAAATTTATTTAAAATTATAATTTTTGGGAAGCTTATAATAAGGACTACATACTTCCAAAAAATAAATTTTAAATGAATTCATTTGATCCCCCAAAAGGTAAATCAAAAGTGGTTTTTTATCAACATTTTGATAGGTTTAAAGGAGACTCCGTTATAGGTATGGTTTAAAACTAGCAGGGTTCTATCCAAGGGGGTTTGATATAAGGTGGTTCGATCAAACCCTCTTCAATTGGAATCCTTTAAATGGAACTTTTCAAGGCTTAAATCATTATATTTTCTAAAAATATGTGATTTTAGAAAAAATCAAGATCTCCTAGAAATTGTAAACCAGTATTGTGGGATCACCCTATCCTTCTTCTTTCCTTTCTCCTTTGATCTACCTCAAACAACAAGGGAATCCTTGGCCATCTTAGAAGACTTCCTTCACATTTCTTCTGATAGTAGTGAAGCAACCACATCTTCCATCTTGAAAGTGGTTTTTGTACTCCCAATAGCAATTACCAGGTGATCCCATGTGTCAGGCAAAGAATACAACAAGAGCATGCAACTATCCTCGTCACCTATCATCACACCAACAAACCCCATCTGAGAAATGATCATGTTAACTGCATTTAGATGATTTGTAATGGATGCTCCTTCCTCCATCTTCAAAGAGTATAACTTCTTTCTCAAAAATAACTTATTTACCAAGGATTTCCCTTGGTAAATGTCACCAAGCTTTTTCCAAAGAAGTTTTGCAATCTTCTCTTCATGGATGTTCAAAAGAATAGAATTAGCCAAGCACAACCTAATCAGACCCTTGGCTTTTAGTCCATTGCATCCCAGTCAGTTTGTGAGGTTGTTGATGGTTTGTTACTAGATACCACATCCCACAGCTCTCGATCCATGAGCAAATATCTCATCTTGAGTTTCCACAACTCAAAATTACCTCCATTGAATTTTTCTATTTCTATTCTTCCAGATGTGCTCACCATCTTAAATATGCAATAAGATTACAACTATATTTCTCTACAAAATTGCCACTAAAACTAGATCAGAACAAAAAACCCTTCTAACCCACAAGGATAACAAAGCTAGCCAATGCTTTGATACTAAATGAAAGGAAAGTAGAGCATGAAATATGTCTTCCTAATGCTAATCTTTAGGAGAAAGAAGTAAATAAATTGTTTAAAAATTTATAATTATAGTTCATTTAAGACACACATAATAAAACCACGAATAGACAATGAAACATAAACACAAGATTTACCTGGGAAAACCTTTTTGAGAAAAAACCCACACACCAAAGCAGATATCTCTTGTATTACAGTAAAACAAATATTACATACAAGTGTAGAGCTATTCTCTTTCAGGTGTTTTTCAAGAATAAAATTGGTAACACTTCTTTACATTCACTTTGATCTTCACTCACACTAGTCCAATGCACTATGGCATTGCATACATACTTCTCAATTGTTACAGGAAGATCATTGCTCCAACTTCCATATCAACCGAAGAGTCATTGTCTCTCTAAATTCCTATTGTCACCTCGATATGCCTATCGTTCCATCAAAGGGAATCCCAAGTGAATCCTTCCATTATGGTGAAGTATCACCAAAGAAGTCCCATTAGAATGTCAAAGAGACATTGTTGCAACTCACACTGATATAAGGTCTCACTGATATACCTTACAACTTTGATCAAGTGGTCCCTACTACCTATGTGTCACTCTTGTCATCATCGTACAACTAACGTCACAAGTGTGACTTGATATATCAACCAAACATTCATCACCACATTTCTTGTTGATGCCATCCTTCATAGTCATTTGGTCCCACCTTATCGACATGTCAAAGAGACTAATCATTTCATCCCATCGGCATGTGCTTTTCTCTTCGGTGAAGTGCTTATCAGGATGTTGAGGAGACTAGCCAATGTTTCATCCCACTAAAATTTGCATGTCTCTTTGATGAAGCACTTATCAGGATGTCAAAGAGACTAGCCACTAAGTCCCATTGAAATCCACGTGTCAACCTGATGAACCATCTCTTTGATGAAGTGCTTATCCGGATGTTGAGGAGACTAACCACTAAGTCTCTTTGAAATCCACCAATCAATCTAATGAACCTTCAACCGATACAAACTTTACACTAGTAAGTTTGACACACCTTTTTCTCAACACAAACTTGAGGCTAAGTGTTCTTCACCCTTGGTTGAAGGCACTTTGCATCAACATCTTGTTGGTAGTCTCATCTATCTGACTCATATGAGGCTTGACATTTCATATGTATTAGGCATGGTCTCTTGATTCATGTAGGATCCACATGAGTCGCAATAGAGAGTTTCTAAGTGGATTCTTCACTACATCAAGGGTACTCACAATTATGGGGTTCATTATGTAGTGGGCATGGATTTTGAATTGGTGGGACACACAGATTCAGATTGGGTAGACGATTCTCAGGGTCATAAGTCTACTTCAATATATTGCTTCTCCCTTGGTTCCAGTCCAATTTGTTGGTCATGTAAGAAGTAGTTTTCTATTGCTCTTTCATCTACAGAGGCTGAGTATCAAGGATTAGTTAATGCCGCCACTGAGGCCATCTAGCTTTAGAACATTCTAATTGAGTTTGGCATTCCCTTTTGGAAGCCCACAATCATCCATTGTGACAACCAAAGTGTGATTCAGATCTCTCATAATCTAGTCCATCATTAATGGGCCAACCACATCGAGATCCATATGCACTACATTCGAGAGTTGATTCATGGTGAGATCATTGATCTCAAGTACTGTAGAAGCATTAGATTAGACTACAAACATCTTCACCAAAACCTTCACTGAGAGAAATTTCCTTCATTTGTGAGATTTTCTTGGGGTGCAGTTGGTGTCATCCATGGGGGGCTACTTAGTCCTCCTTTTCTTCTTTTCATCTCTCTTTTTTGGGGAGAAGTTTTTTCCCACTAGTTTTTCTCCTTTTCTCCGATTGTGAGACATTTATTTACATTGCATTTCGACATGGGTACTTGTAGTGTAGAAAAATATCATTGTTTACATTTTCACACTTAACCTGGGAATGTTTAATGTTAAAATGAACTTAAGGTTGCCTTGATCTAGTGTTGTCATGTGTTTTACACATCCAATTAGGTGTTAGGCCCTTTTAAAGATAAATAAGCCTAACTTTTCCTTCATTTAATGTTGTAAAGTGTATTCATTTAAATAATTTCACATTAAATTTAGGGCCCTTGGACCTAATGTTTCCTTAATCTAGTATTGTAATGTGTTGTACACATTCACACTGGATTTAGGGATCTTTTAAGCTAAATAGACCTAATTTTTCCTTAATTTGATGTTGTAAAATGTATTTATTTACACTTTCACATGGGAGTTTAGGCCCTATTGCATTTATGACCTTAATATCATCATTAATAGGCCCCTAAGACCCTCTATTGTGAATCCCAAGGCATATTTCAACCAAAATCTTGACAATATCAATTTATAAATAAACTTAATTTCTTCACTCCTCGACACTTTCTCTCTCCAAATAGGTCATATAGGACTCATATGCCACCTTGGGCATATGAGTCCCACCCAGGTGGGACCCATATGCCACAGATGGTGTATGAGTCCCATTTGGCCTAGTTTTAAGGTTTTAAGTAGGAAATCAGGGTTTTAAATTCAAATTTCATGAATGTTGGCTTGTGGGATCCAATTAACAAGATATTAGATGGATTTCCTATATAAATGAGGTCTCAAAACATTATTTCATATAACCATTCATGATATCAAGTCAATCACTCAAGAGTTAAGCATTCCAAGACTTTACAAGATCATCAAGAGAGCATTCAAGATCATTTATAAGGAATTCAATGGCAGACTTCTTCAACAATTGTTGTAGAAATTCAAGATCCATTATCATGCCAATATTATCAAGGATCAAGCATGTTGTTGAGCTAGTATGTGATGTAGCATTAAAGATCCAAGATCAAGCATTGTTCTACACTTATTGTCAAGATCAAGATCTACATCCTTCATGGCCACTTCATGATTTACAAGACATCATTCAAGGTATTATTTTCCATGATTCATGTTCTTTTTTTCATGTTTCATTCCTTCATTTCATTATCTCATCATTTGGTTTAATTACCTACAAGGGGTTTGACCAAGGCAAACCCCTATTCCCTAACAATCAACACTCTCTCTCTCTCTCTTTGTGTGATTGTAGATCTAGGTAATTTGAAGATTTGAAGATCCTTTAAAGATTAGGTTGCAAGGTTGAGAAAAGTTGTCAAGTTATCACAAGGTTGTCGTCTTCATAAAAATTCACCTACAGGTCCGAACTCAATAGTTTCAAATCCAAAAATCAAGCCAAGGAGAAAGAGCAAAGATTGAAGAGTAGAACTAAACCCTAATTCTCCAAAAAAGTAGAATGGGACTGATACACTAGAAGTGGTGTATGAATCCCACTATATAGGCATTTTAATTTTTTTTTGTAGATCTAGAATCTATAGTGCCAAAAACCCTAATCTAGGATTGATACACCAGAAGTGGCATATGAGTCCTAGTGTGCTTAAAATCAGGATTTTTCAACAATTTAGAGTTGTTTCTAGGTCTTCACAACTTCCCAGGTGCACCATTCTGATTTCTTTCCTTTTTGTTCTTTTTTGCATGCATTTCTAGGTCATACATTCAAGTTTCATGCATTACTAGGTTTTATCATTAGATCTTGCATTTCATTGATCTTTCCAAGCCTAGCTTGGTGATGAACCCCTCATTCAACCTCAATTAATCTCTAAACATGTACCCTAAGACACCCTTCTTGTAGATCTCTTGCCTCTATTCCACTCTTGGGGTGAGATCTCTAGGGCATCCTTGAATGTGGAGCATAAAATTTTGTTGTCCTATTTCCTAAACTCTAGTGATGACAAAATTTCTATCATACAGTACCTAAAATGGCCTAGTAACTGGGACCCATCCTTGCATCATTTCCATAATAATCTTCTCCCTAAGTTGCACTTAAGGGGGGGTGTTAGTGTGAATATTAAAGTCTTCTACCTAGAGAAATTTATTCCACTAGATAATTAGGGGACACATTCACATGATTAAGTTTACTTAGGATATAAGATTTTTCTAGAAGTCTTATCTAGAACTTATGTTATCCTTGCATCATTTCCTAGGTATTGAGTTAGTTGTCACATGTGATAGGATTAAGACATTTTTCATGATCTTGTCTAATCCTATCTCACTCCTTTCCTATATAAGCAAGGCTTCATATATACTCTTGCATCTATTCATGCATATTTGCAATGTATCTTTTTAGGTTGGAAGCTCTTAATGCAATTTTGTCACATCGACTTTGCATAATTTCTTGGAGTCCTAGTTTGAATTCTTATATTTTTCCAATTTATGTAACTTTGATTTTCTCTTAAAAAGTTCCTTGGGTCATTCAATCTATTTCAAATTTCTAACATAGTATTCCCTTTGCTCTTGAAAGGTTTTTGGTAATTGAGAGAAGTTTAGAAAAGGTTACTCAACCTTACATTTTAATGTTAAGAATGTAAAACTATAATATTTAACATTTAGAGGTATATTTTAGCCTTCAAAAAATATATAAATAGGCCTTGAATTGCACAATTTTCTTATGGTGACATGGAGATCTCCAAGAACTTTAATTTAAAAAATTATCTCAATCAAATTCCCAAATCAAAAGTTATGCCCTCCAAAATTTAGACATCCCACATCATAAATGTTAAAGCATATATGATGCATAAGAGAGCTATGTAAGAGAGGGTTACAAATTTTGACCAATAAAATATCATAATAAATATTTGAATGGAGATAATGGATCCAAAATGGAGCACCCAATTTGGTGAGTGGACTATAACTAGCTTATGAGAGATATGAAGAATGCATTATTTTTAGCTTATGGAGTCACTAGGGATTTAGGCAAGTAAATTTTGGGTGGTTTTAGCTCATGGTTTCCTAAATTATTTGATGGGTTTCATGTATTACTTATATTTATTTATTGATTCTTGAAATTGATGTTTCATTGTGAGTTTTGTAGGTACCTTTATGCTACTAAAATTTCTTTAGATCTCTTGTTGGTGACACTTTTATAAAGGCTTAGATTCTAAAAGTATATTGTAACCATTGGTATTTAAATGATAAATTGAGTTGTACTGGAGTGTGGTATTTCTCTCTCAAAAGTGTTTTCCCATGTAAATTTTGTTATGGTATATTGCTTTTACTTTTATTTCCTTTTTGAATATATGATCAATTAATTTTTACACAACTCCTCTCATATATTAGGGTAGGTTACATACCTTGCATAATTTTAGTGAAAAATAGAGTATTCATACAAGGAAGGTAAAACATTGTTAATAGATTGTGAGGGAATGCCAAGTATTCTAAATGATAGTTATTAGGAAATAAGGGGAAATTAGTTAGTAAAAGAATAAACTAGCTCATTAATCCATGCATAGGATGGATTTTTAATTTATAATTAGTCTTTAATAGCTAGGTATTTTAGTCTAAAGATCTTTGTAATCTATTGAAGTGTAAAATAATGCAAGTTAGTATAGTTGTTATTTCATATAGTATGAATGAGTGTTGGTTAATTCTATTAGGATACTATGTTAGGTTGTCTTTAACTATGAAACTAAGCTAGAATACATTACAATTTTAGACATCAAATCAAATCCTTGGAACCAAGGCTCAACCAATAATTATTAAATCTATTTCTTAGATTCATTTCAACATAGTGCTCTATTTCATCAATGACCTCCTCATCTAAGACCAAGAGTAATGATTTAGTAATTAGTATATCCTTCATCCTTGAACCATCTTTCTTTTTGCCTCTAGCCTTAGTAAAAAGGAACTTAGCAACCCCATATCCCAATTCCTTATAGAAACACAAGGGATTATTCCCACCTATCATTATATAAATGATCATTTAAAACCTAGGGCAAGTTCCTAACTAGTCCCTTTTAAGGACCACTATTTCTATTGATTTAAAAAAATAAATTATTTTCTACACTCATGAGGTGCAATATCTCCTATACAAGAATCTACTAAACCAAATAATTCTAAAGATCCTCCATTTGAGAATCTTATTAGGTCCCTCTTTGTACACATTTATTAGACATCTCTAACACTAAGCCAACACAAATAAACATGTAATATTAAGATGAACAGAAAGATGATTATTTATGTGTTGATTTTAAGATTTATATTTGATAATAGATGGATGATGAATTGTTTCATATTCTCTATTAATTAATTTTTATATAAAAAATATAAATAAATTATTTATGTTTTGATTGAAAGATTTATATTTAGTAATATATAGATGATGAATTATTTTATCTTCCCGAGTTCTTTTTATTTTAATTAAAAAATAAGAATCATGAAGATAAATCTTCAATCCTATATAGAAAACATGGTTTTTAGATTTTGAGGTATGAGAATGGTAAAAAAGAAAAAAAAAACTTACATATACATATGGTAAGAGACATTATTAGAAAGTCCAAAAGTAAAAGTTAAACGTAAGTGTTTATAAGTATATTTATAAAATTTAAATCAAGAGTTTATGAGAAATGCTTTATCTACTTTTTTTTTAAAACACTCAATGTGTTAAATCCTTCTTAAATATTGTTTAGTTTGTCTATATTCAAGTTTTATTTTGATATCATAATTAAAAATAAATAATCATGTGTTAATATTTTATTTTTAAATATTAAAGTTATGACTATTTATTTAATAATGCGTTTTTAGTAATTAATGAACTTTTAGATTTGGATAAATAGTTAAATAAAGAGTTGTGGTTGTATTAGTATTAGAAATATAAGAGGGTAGAGTTAAAGGAGGTTTGTCTAGTTTAAAAGTTATAAGAAAAGTCATAAAAATTGTAGATGATTGAGAAAAAGAAAGGAGGTCTTAAAGTGATGTACCAAGTTTTAGTTCTCTAAGTTTTTTTATTTTGACAACAATTAGAAGAGTCTATTGTGATTAGGTATTATCTCATAGTTTGTTCTAAGGTTATGAAAGGCATATTAGTGTCCTCTTAGTATGCAAGCATCAAGCACTCCCAAAGCCATGTCGTTTGTATATGATAATGTAAAAGATTTATGTTTGCGAGCACATTTTTTGGATGTTGCAAAACCTATTAGATTTTAAAAGAGGGGGGAAATGGGTGCTTATGACACATTTTGAACCTTCCATAAGTTAAGTCTCTAATAACATGTTTGAACTTAAATTAATTAAAATTTCTTGTTGTGGTCCTATGGTGCTTGTTTATGGAACTATAACAATGAAGGTGTGCACAACAAAATGGAAGATGTGCTAAGTAATAAAGAAATTTAAAAAAAAGATGCGTGAAGGTTTAGATGTAAGTACCACAAAACCGTATCTTTTTTTAGAAAGTCCACTTAAATATACATGATCAATACCTATCTAACCATTAGATTTAAAATAGTATTATGATTTTAGACAAAGACAAGTGTTTAGACAAGGAAGATAAATTTGAACATATGAAATGCTATCATATGTGATTCTATTTAATAGAACAATACTACACATCATAATTTTTTAAAAGATTAAAAAAATACATAAACAAAAAGATAACAAAGAACTTACATGTTTCAAATTACATCCATATAAAATAAGATTGTTTTAGGATAATTTATACCCTACAAATATAAGTATAATTACACTTACAAAAAGCAAGCACTAAATCAAATGAAAAAGTGGAAAAGTATTAAGTATAGAATTTTGGTCTCTACAAGTAAGTGGTTGTCCATTCAATCCTTGACCGCCTATCACATTAGCAAATACAAATCGACAGTATATTCAATGAACCATATTCACATCAATAGTCTGATTGACAGGTGCTGAGTATTAGCTTCAACATTACAAAATGGAATACACTTGATATATTTCAGAAAGTAAGCGAAGAGAGATGCTGTCAAACATTTTCTAATTAAGATTCTACACAGCGTAAACATATTAGCGCAGTAATATGCCCATATAATCTATTTTTTTCACTGGAAAATCTTCTGACTGAGTAAGAAAGATAAATGTATTAATGTTTATTACCGTCTCGATACATTTTCTTTCAAGAATATCTCCAAAAGGCATCTGGAAGTGGACATCTTTTCATGGTAGAGTAAAACCATTCATCTTGATTGATTTAATTCTTTTATCTTCCAAATACAATAAGAAAAAAAGAATTAATATAATGTCCGAAATGTGTTGATGCCAACATGCTTGACCAAAACTTCAAACTCATATCGAATGGAATGAGCTAACATCGGATGCCCTGCATGTACGCAATCTAATTTGATTCGGAGCAGAAAGCAGTTGCAATGGGTTTTTATGCGACGCATCCACTACAAAAGCACACAGAAAGACTTATTGTAAAAGTTGTATAATTAAGGCTGGGTTCGACAGAAAAGAGGTATTGCCCATAAAGTTGTGGACAAGTTGGGGAAGGAAATCGGTAACAGGGAAATCAAATCGCGGGAAATATAGAAGTTTGACAGAGGTCAGCACAGACAGACGCAGACATTAAAGTCCTCTGTCTATTCACTATTTTAGGCAAAATTAATGTCGTTACTGCAACTCTGCCAAGCACAGGAGAATATAACTCAGGCCGAACGGACATGTGCTCTCCTCGTCCAAAAGACAAAACAAAACTTGGCACAGTTTCACTGTGGTACCGACTTTTTAAAAGCAGCCACGGAAAAAATGTGTAGAGAAGACAGTAGGCATCAACGCCTTTTGGTCGCTCCGCAGCCATTGAAAATATTATCCTACTATCGATTTTGATTTCGATTTTGTTGGCGGTAGTGTCTATATTATCATTTGTCATATATTATTACACATTTTTAAAAAAATCGATGGAAATAGTCATATGTCAAAAGTTTAAATGTAGCAGCAGTTCAGAATAATACAATTACATTAAGCTGTTATTGTTGGAATATATATTTCAACAATTTAATGAATAAGTGTCATCAAATATTGTTGAGGTGTTCAATTTGTTATCTGTGAAGATTAGTTTGTTCTTATTAGTCATAGTTTGGTGTCAATAGTTTTAGTTTGTTGTCAAATGAGTTATCATGATTGTAGGAAGTTGTTGAAGTCAGTTACATCTATAAATTTGTAAATTCCGTTCATGAATAACGAGCAGTGAGTGTTTTGTTTGTTGTTCCAAATTCTAATTATTATATAACAATAGCAAAAGCAAAAGGAGGAGGAGGGGAGTTCCAATCATCCAATTTACCCCATATATTAGTGTAGTTCGAAGTATCAATAAGAGGGTCCCAACCATCATTACCATCTTTATTGTTATCATTTTGTTTATCTTCAGTAGCAACTTGAACAAGGAAAGTAGCAAGAGTTAGTTGAGGGAACTCATTAGAGTTTGGCCTCTAGCAATCCCACCATCAAAAGTTGGGAGAGAAATAAAACGACAGCTAGTGTGTTGTGACCATTGTTGTTGAGGACAATCTCTTCTTCTAGGAGGTAGAGAGGCCTAAGAATGAGTGTCTCGGTTGCCTCTAGTAGACTGGTTGGACCCTTAAAGATATCCACAAGGCAAAGATGAACCTTTACTAGACGTGGGAGTTGAAGAGACCCTAGCAATAGTATATGAGGCATTGCCCGATGATCCAACAACACTTGAAAGTGAACAACTTCAAGTGCAAGTTTATTGGCATCCACTCGAATCTATATAAACATATTCGAAAATATCATGACTTTAGAATAAAGTGAGAAATTAAGATCAACTAAATAGGTCAAAAAAATATACTAGCATTTCCATCATTTCAAGTACTAGTTTTTTTTTTTCACCATATAAACATGCCAAATTTGATTATATCTAGAAGGGGTTCTAGGTCAATCCCCTACCAACACCATATGCCAAGAAAAAGAGTTGGGTTGAAAAGACTTCAAGAAATCATGGATCCAAGTTCTAATAGCTTGAGTTCTAGGACAAAATAAAAATAAAGATGCTTTAGAGACTCTAATGACCACAAAAAGGACATTGAGGATTTGGAATCTCAAAGTGAGTTAACTTGGAACTAAGTCAAAAGCTTTGAAAAAGAATACACTAGGAAAAATGAGCAAGCATTTCCTTAAGAATAGTCAACCAAATGGTGTTGAATCTATACTTCTAAATTGATAATAGAGATTGTAGAAGACATCTTTAATTTAATATAAGCACCATATGTAAATAAGGTGAAAGAAAGTAGTAGCCTTTGTGGGACTCATAATTTTAGAATAATGTATGAAGGTATCATTTCCAATCTTTCCACTAAGGCTTGCAAGACTAAAGCTTAATTTTGTGAACCATGTATGTAGGAATAACATCAATAACAATTTCAAAAGCTTTATGATCATCATTGGATTGAAACTTCACCTAAACTTCAAGCTAGGTTAAGAAATTACTAGTAGCTTTGGAAAAGAGGTCTCAAAGGCTCTTGATCCCCTTTTTGAAAAAATTCAAAGCATGGATCCTTGGTGTCTTAGCAAGAGGATGGTTTTGACACTATAATATAGGAGATAACCAAATATACTTGCATTGATAGATAGACAATTGTGAAAGCTAGTGTCATTCCAAAGAAACTAGAGCTTGATATCTTTCCAAGCTCTCCTATTTCACATAATCTTGTCTAATCCTATGACATTTGTCATGATCTTGTCTAATCCTATTTCACTCCTTTCCTATATAAACAAGGCTTCATATATACTCTTGCATCTATTCATGCATATTTACAATGTATCTTTTTAGGTTGGAAGCTCTTAATGCAATTTTGTCACATCGACTTTGCATAATTTCTTGGAGTCCTAGTTTGCATTCTTATATTTTTCCAATTTATGTAACTTTAATTTTCTCTTAAAAAGTTCCTTGGGTCATTCAATCTATTTCAAATTTCTAACATAGTATTCCCTTTGCTCTTGAAAGGTTTTTGGTAATTGAGAGAAGTTTAGAAAAGGTTACTCAACCTTACATTTTAATGTTAAGAATGTAAAACTATAATATTTAACATTTAGAGGTATATTTTAGCCTTCAAAAAATATATAAATAGGCCTTGAATTGCACAAATTTCTTATCGTGACATGGAGATCTCCAAGAACTTTAATTTAAAAAATTATCTCAATCAAATTCCCAAATCAAAAGTTATGCCCTCCAAAATTTAGACATCCCACATCATAAATGTTAAAGCAGATATGATGCATAAGAGAGCTATGTAAGAGAGGGTTACAAATTTTGACCAATAAAATATCATAATAAATATTTGAATGGAGATAATGGATCCAAAATGGAGCACCCAATTTGGTGAGTGGACTATAACTAGCTTATGAGAGATATGAAGAATGCATTATTTTTAGCTTATGGAGTCACTACGGATTTAGGCAAGTAAATTTTGGGTGGTTTTAGCTCATAGTTTCCTAAATTATTTGATGGGTTTCATGTATTACTTATATTTATTTATTGATTCTTCAAATTGATGTTTCATTGTGAGTTTTGTAGGTACCTTTATGCTACTAAAATTTCTTTAGATCTCTTGTTGGTGACACTTTTATAAAGGCTTAGATTCTAAAAGTATATTGTAACCATTGGTATTTAAATGATAAATTGAGTTGTATTGGAGTGTGGTATTTCTCTCTCAAAAGTGTTTTCCCATGTAAATTTTGTTATGGTATATTGCTTTTACTTTTATTTCCTTTTTGAATATATGATCAATTAATTTTTACACAACTCCTCTCATATATTAGGGTAGGTTACATACCTTGCATAATTTTAGTGAAAAATAGAGTATTCATACAAGGAAGGTAAAACATTGTTAATAGATTGTGAGGGAATGCCAAGTATTCTAAATGATAGTTATTAGGAAATAAGGGGAAATTAGTTAGTAAAAGAATAAACTAGCTCATTAATCCATGCATAGGATGGATTTTTAATTTTTAATTAGTCTTTAATAGCTAGGTATTTTAGTCTAAAGATCTTTGTAATCTATTGAAGTGTAAAATAATGCAAGTTAGTATAGTTGTTATTTCATATAGTATGAATGAGTGTTGGTTAATTCTATTAGGATACTATGTTAGGTTGTCTTTAACTATGAAACTAAGCTAGAATACATTACAATTTTAGACATCAAATCAAATCCTTGGAACCAAGGCTCAACCAATAATTATTAAATCTATTTCTTAGATTCATTTCAACATAGTGCTCTATTTCATCAATGACCTCCTCATCTAAGACCAAGAGTAATGATTTAGTAATTAGTATATCCTTCATCCTTGAACCATCTTTCTTTTTGCCTCTAGCCTTAGTAAAAAGGAACTTAGCAACCCCATATCCCAATTCCTTATAGAAACACAAGGGATTATTCCCACCTATCATTATATAAATGATCATTTAAAACCTAGGGCAAGTTCCTAACTAGTCCCTTTTAAGGACCACTATTTGTATTGATCTAAAAAATAAATTATTTTCTACACTCATGAGGTGCAATATCTCCTATACAAGAATCTACTAAACCAAATAATTCTAAAGATCCTCCATTTGAGAATCTTATTAGGTCCCTCTTTGTACACATTTATTAGACATCTCTAACACTAAGCCAACACAAATAAACATGTAATATTAAGATGAACAGAAAGATGATTATTTATGTGTTGATTTTAAGATTTATATTTGATAATAGATGGATGATGAATTGTTTCATATTCTCTATTAATTAATTTTTATATAAAAAATATAAATAAATTATTTATGTTTTGATTGAAAGATTTATATTTAGTAATATATAGATGATGAATTATTTTATCTTCCCGAGTTCTTTTTATTTTAATTAAAAAATAAGAATCATGAAGATAAATCTTCAATCCTATATAGAAAACATGGTTTTTAGATTTTGAGATATGAGAATGGTAAAAAAGAAAAAAAAAACTTACATATACATATGGTAAGAGACATTATTAGAAAGTCCAAAAGTAAAAGTTAAAGGTAAGTGTTTATAAGTATTTTTATAAAATTTAAATCAAGAGTTTATGAGAAATGCTTTATCTACTTTTTTTTTAAAACACTCAATGTGTTAAATCCTTCTTAAATATTGTTTATTTTGTCTATATTCAAGTTTTATTTTGATATCATAATTAAAAATAAATAATCATGTGTTAATATTTTATTTTTAAATATTAAAGTTATGACTATTTATTTAATAATGCGTTTTTAGTAATTAATGAACTTTTAGATTTGGATAAATAGTTAAATAAAGAGTTGTGGTTGTATTAGTATTAGAAATATAAGAGGGTAGAGTTAAAGGAGGTTTGTCTAGTTTAAAAGTTATAAGAAAAGTCATAAAAATTGTAGATGATTGAGAAAAAGAAAGGAGGTCTTAAAGTGATGTACCAAGTTTTAGTTCTCTAAGTTTTTTTATTTTGACAACAATTAGAAGAGTCTATTGTGATTAGGTATTATCTCATAGTTTGTTCTAAGGTTATGAAAGGCGTATTAGTGTCCTCTTAGTATGCAAGCATCAAGCACTCCCAAAGCCATGTCGTTTGTATATGATAATGTAAAAGATTTATGTTTGTGAGCACATTTTTTGGATGTTGCAAAACCTATTAGATTTTAAAAGAGGGGGGAAATGGGTGCTTATGACACATTTTGAACCTTCCATAAGTTAAGTCTCTAATAACATGTTTGAACTTAAATTAATTAAAATTTCTTGTTGTGGTCCTATGGTGCTTGTTTATGGAACTATAACAATGAAGGTGTGCACAACAAAATGGAAGATGTGCTAAGTAATAAAAAAAAAAAAAAAGTGCGTGAAGGTTTAGATGTAAGTACCAGAAAACCGTATCTTTTTTTAGAAAGTCCACTTAAATATACATGATCAATACCTATCTAACCATTAGATTTAAAACAGTATTATGATTTTAGACAAAGACATGTGTTTAGACAAGGAAGATAAATTTGAACATATGAAATGCTATCATATGTGATTCTATTTAATAGAACAATACTACACATCATAATTTTTTAAAAGATTAAAACAATACATAAACAAAAGGATAACAAAGAACTTACATGTTTCAAATTACATCCATATAAAATAAGATTGTTTTAGGATAATTTATACCCTACAAATATAAGTATAATTACACTTACAAAAAGCAAGCACTAAATCAAATGAAAAAGTGGAAAAGTATTAAGTATAGAATTTTGGTCTCTACAAGTAAGTGGTTGTCCATTCAATCCTTGACCGCCTATCACATTAGCAAATACAAATCGACAGTATATTCAATGAACCATATGGCCGAACCATATTCACATCAATAGTCTGATTGACAGGTGCTGAGTATTAGTTTCAACATTACAAAATGGAATACACTTGATATATTTCAGAAAGTAAGCGAAGAGAGATGCTGTCAAACATTTTCTAATTAAGATTCTACACAGCGTAAACATATTAGCGCAGTAATATGCCCATATAATCTATTTTTTTCACTGGAAAATCTTCTGACTGAGTAAGAAAGATAAATGTATTAATGTTTATTACCGTCTCGATACATTTTCTTTCAAGAATATCTCCAAAAGGCATCTGGAAGTGGGCATCTTTTCATGGTAGAGTAAAACCATTCATCTTGATTGATTTAATTCTTTTATCTTCCAAATACAATAAGAAAAAAAGAATTAATATAATGTCCGAAATGTGTTGATGCCAACATGCTTGACCAAAACTTCAAACTCATATCGCATGGAATGAGCTAACATTGGATGCCCTGCATGTACGCAATCTAATTTGATTTGGAGCAGAAAGTAGTTGCAATGGGTTTTGATGCGACGCATCCACTACAAAAGCACACAGAAAGACTTATTGTAAAAGTTGTATAATTAAGGCTGGGGTGGACAGAAAAGAGGTATTGCCCATAAAGTTGTGGACAAGTTGGGGAAGGAAATCGGTAACAGGGAAATCAAATCGCGGGAAATATAAAAGTTTGACAGAGGTCAGGACAGACAGACGCAGACATTAAAGTCCTCTGTCTATTCACTATTTTAGGCAAAATTAATGTCGTTACTGCAACTCTGCCAAGCACAGGAGAATATAACTCAGGCCGAACGGACATGTGCTCTCCTCGTCCAAAAGACAAAACAAAACTTGGCAGACTTCACTGTGGTACCGACATTTTAAAAGCAGCCACGGAAAGAATGTGTAGAGAAGACAGTAGGCATCAACGCCTTTTGCTCGCCCCGCAGCCATTGCAAATATTATCATACTATCCATCATTTTTTTTTTTGGGTATATGTTTCAACAGTTTAATGAAACTGCACATATGTTGTGTATGTGTCATCAAATATTGTTGAGGTGTTCAATTTGTTATCTGTTAAGATCTGTTTGTTGTCATTAGTCATAGTTTGGTGTCAATAGTTTTAGTTTGTTGTCAAATGAATTATCATGATTGTAGGAAGTTGTTGAAGTCAGTTACATACATAAATTTGTAAATTCTATTCATGAATAATGAACACTGAGTGTTTTGTTTGTTGTTCCAGATTCTAATTGTTATGTGACAATAGCAAAAGCAAAGGGAGGAGGAGGGGGGTTCCAATCATCCAATTTACCCCATATATTAGTGTAGTTCGAAGTATCAATAAGAGGGTCCCAACCATAATTACCATCTTTATTGTTATCATTTTGTTTATCTTCAGTAGCAACTTGAACAAGGAAAGTAGCAAGAGTCAGTTGAGGGAACTCATTAGAGTTTGGCCTCTAGCAATCCCACCATCAAAAGTTGGGAGAGAAATAAAACGACAGCTAGTGTGTTGTGACCATTGTTGTTGAGGACAATCTCTTCTTCTAGGAGGTAGAGAGGCCTAAGAATGAGTGTCTCAGTTGCCTCTAGTAGACTGGTTGGACCCTTAATGATATCCACAAGGAAAAGATGAACCTTTACTAGACATGGGAGTTGAAGAGACCCTAGCAATAGTATATGAGGCATTGCCCGATGATCCAACAACACTTGAAAGTGAACAACTTCAAGTGCAAGTTTATTGGCATCCACTTGAATCTATATAAACACATTAGAAAATATCATGACTTTAGAATAAAGTGAGAAATTAAGATCAACTAAACCTCAAAAAAATATACTAGCATTTCCATCATTTCAAGTACTAGTTATTTTTTTTCACCATATAAACATGCCAAATTTGATTATATCTAGAAGGGGTTCTAGGTCAATCCCCTACCAACACCATATGCCAAGAAAAAGAGTTGGGTTGAAAAGACTTCAAGAAATCATGGATCCAAGTTCTAATAGCTTGAGTTCTAGGACAAAATAAAAATAAAGATGCTTTAGAGACTCTAATGACCACAAAAAGGACATTGAGGATTTGGAATCTCAAAGTGAGTTAACTTGGAACTAAGTCAAAACCTTTGAAAAAGAATACACTAGGCAAAATGAGCAAGAATTTCCTTAAGAATAGTCAACCAAATGGTGTTGAATCTATACTTCTAAATTGATAATAGAGATTGTAGAAGACATCTTTAATTTAATATAAGCACCATATGTAAATAAGGTGAAAGAAAGTAGCAGCCTTTGTGGGACTCATAATTTTAGAATAATGTATGAAGGTATCATTTCCAATCTTTCCACTAAGGCTTGCAAGACTAAAGCTCAATTTTGTGAACCATGTATGTAGGAATAACATCAATAACAATTTCAAAAGCTTTATGATCCTCATTGGATTGAAACTTCACCTAAACTTCAAGCTAGGTTAAGAAATTACTAGTAGCTTTGGAAAAGAGGTCTCAAAGGCTCTTGATCCCCTTTTTGAAAAACTTCAAAGCATGGATCCTTGATGTCTTAGCAAGAGGATGGTTTTGACACTATAATATAGGAGATAACCAAATATACTTGCATTGATAGATAGACAATTGTGAAAGCTAGTGTCATTCCAAAGAAACTAGAGCTTGATACCTTTCCAAGCTCTCCAAATACTTTTCATCATAAAAATATCTTAGATTTGAATAGGTTCTTTCATAATGAGAAGAATGTGAAATCCAATTCTCTTCCAAGTTGGTCTCCAAAATAAGTACCCGAAGAAATGCAATGACAAACCAAAATTTATCAAGTCTTGTTACCTTCTAAGGATAGAATGATCCATTTGGAACATAAAGCCAAGCCTTAGCACTAAATAGAAATTAAACCCAAACCTTCATAATCATGTGGGAGACAATAATTCCTTTATGATTCTTAGAGGAGGTTTAAAGAATGTCTTAAAACAGATTATTTGTATGTAGACAAGATGATTTAGAAGGGACCCAACAAAAAGAATAATAAACATGAATGACTACAAGAATATTAGTAGAAATTTAGAAATTCTCTATTAAGAATAAGGCTTTAGTTACCTAATATGCCAATTTCTTCTTAGTTCTAGCTAAAACAACTTACTAGAGAGTAGTTGGAGAAACTTGAAAAATTAAAGGAATACCTAGAAACTTGAATATTCTTCTGTGCCCAGCCCATTTCCGCTCAAAAGAGTCAAGATAAGGAAGCTTAGGTATAATTATTTCTGATAATAGTGAGTTTTCTGCTATTAAATATTAGAGTTGGCAAGGATTTGCAAAAAAAATCAAGCAATAGAGAGCTTGGCTAATATTATTTTCCTCTTACAAAAGAGAGAAAATAATCATTAACAAATTGTTATTAACTAATTGAGTTATGGATTTAGGTAATGAATTACTTAATTTATTGGTGAAGTTGAATGGTTCTTAATGAGCCCACTAGAGAGTAGGTGCAAGAAGTTGGCTTCACAAAATGTTTAAGAAGTGGAAGTATTTTTCTTGATTTTTACAATTTGTCACATTTGGACATAAAATTTGAAGCACTTAAGCATTGAATCTTAAAAAGTCTAGTAATATGAAATTTAATATTTTGAGTCTAGTTTTCAAATTTGTAATTTATTCTAATACCCAAATGATACAAAATAATTTTTAATATGGATGTATAAAAACTACTTTTTAAAAGTCACTTTGTTAAGACTATACCATGCACGTGTACAAACACCATAATTTGACCTAAATAAAAGTGTTTTTCTCATTCCTTTTGAGGAAAGATGTGTATTATAATGAGGATTGATTCGGGTAATTTTTATAATTGTTTTTTTAATATTTTATTTATTTATTAATTTTTATTGGCCCTAATTGCTAGTTTTTAAAACCCTTTGTATGGACACCATAAATTGACCTAAACTTATCAGTTTTTGAATTTTCTTTTTTCATCATGTAAAGAATTGTTTATAAATTAATTCCATATAATTTATTTAACAATAAAATTAAAAAATAAAAGTTATCAAAAAATAATGAAAACTTGACATTTCAAGTTTATGGGCTAGTTTCCTAATAAATTAATTAAAAATTAGAAAAAATAATCCAATCATAAAAAATAATTATATGTTTGAAAAATAGACATTTCCACCTATAAGGGTTTTTGATTTCATAAAACAATTTTGAAAAAAACCTCATTGAAGAGCTATTTTGCTAAAGTTAGTTTTTCTCTTGAAATTGCCATGGCCTTATACTTGCAAGTCCAAGGCTAAGTGCCAAGTTACCATGCTCTTTTTGAGCCTAAATCCAAATTAAAAACTTGTATTATGAGTTTCAAACTTTTTGGAATGAGTACCCATTTTAAAATGGGAAGCTATTCTAAAAAAATAATGGGTACCTATTTTAAAGCTTAAAAATGGCACTTCCCCTAAATGTGGACCCAATTTCTTGCACTTACCCAAGGATCAATTATTGTTGAGTGCAAAGGCCCCCACATCATAAGGGATGAGGTCAGGATTTTTCCCTAAGTTATAAATTTGGTGGAACGGATACCCCTTAGTCCTTGGCTCTTATTCAAGGAGGTTTCAACCTGAAAAAGGCTTGTGCTCCCATATCGAGTATCTCAAAAAAATTTTTGGATGACCTCCATAAAAAAGAAAAATCACTTTTTGAGCTACAACTCATATGGACCAGGTAGGACTCAAACCTAGGACCTTCTATTTGGTACTGGAGTGCTCTACCAACTGAGCTATTGTCCCCTCTTTGGCCAACCCATTGTTAGTCTGGGTGGATTATTTCTTACACCCCACTTAAGCCACACTATTAGTGCTTGGGGCTCCTAGCCTAGATCTAATACCACTTGTTAAGCTACAACTCATATGGACCAGCTAGGTTTGAGCCCTAACTAGTCCATATGAGTTGTAGCTCAACAAGTGGTATCAAAGCCAAGCTAGGCACCCCAATCACCAACAATGCTGCTTTAGTGGGGGTGTTGGAAATAAGCCACAACAAAACTGAAAATGGGTTGGCCAAAGAGGGGCTAGTAGCTTAGTTGGTAGAACACTCCCTTAGGATTTATGAAAGGTCCTAGGTGATGGGTCTAGATAATGGCTAGTTTTTCGTTCACCAGTTATGCTTTTATCAAAATCATTTGCTAAAGTTTCACAAACATTTCCAAGACTTCATACATCTTTCATATGCCTTTTATGCAATTTGAAAGATATAAATATATGGAAATATAAATATGATTAATTGATATATGTGTGTGTGGATGTATGAATGTTCATAGGATTTTGTATGTTTATAGGGTTCAATTCTGATTGTTAAAGATGTGAATTCCTTGGTAGCAAAAATAACATCTTGCAACAAAGAAGACTGTGGTTTGCAACAACTAGGTTTCCAGCCTGCGTCAAAGGACAATGGATGATTGCAAGGGAGAGCCATAAGGTATGTGGAAGATCATCATGGAAAAAATAGGCCCTTAAGTGGTGAAAAATTCAGAAAAATCAGAGTTAGACAACTTGACATAAAAAATTGAATAAGTTATCTATATTATTCAAAAAATATGTAAGTATAGAATTTGTAGCAAATTGAATGTAGTTTCTAAACTACTAGGTTTATTTAAAAAATAAATCTATTTGGTGAAAATTTGAAATTTCAATGCAGTAGTACTTAAATTTCAGGGAAAAAATAACAAGTAGGTGTTTGTCTAACCACCCTAACCACAATAAAATGATAATATTTTTTTATAAGATTTTAGATATAAGTAGAGAACTCATGTCCCGATGTGATGCATATTTTTTATAATTTTTTTCTAAGTAAATAATTAATTATGAATTTTTAATTACAACTTTTAAAAAATATAAAAACTCGTATGTCTGACCACCTTAAGTCGGTCAAAACTTCATGAAATTCAATTTTTTTTTAATCCTATAGTATGTGAAGCATAGAATGTGACGCATGTTTTGGATTCAAAAAATGTGATATTTTTTGAAAGCTATAGATGTTTTTCAATCAACTTATCAATCAGGACTTTAGTCATAATTCAAATAGAAAATGAATAATAATTATTTATTTAATTCAAAGTAAAGCATAATTTATATTGGTGGAAAGCTGAGAATCTCGTTTAAAAACCCTCTTCGTTTCATTAATTTTGGGTAAGAAAAAGTCGCCAACCACATACCCTACACATACCCATCATATCGCCACTTTTTGGCCCATCATGATCCTGCACATACCCCATAATAATTAGAGAACGTGAAAATTATAGAGGGAAGCGAAGGTGGCTATTTCAATAGTCAGCCATGAGCCATCACAAATGCAATTTTATCCACCAATAAGATAACTAGAAGAAGAATTCTATTCCATATAGGAGTAACCCATGATGTGACAGTTTCCAGGAAACATGTTCCTATCATGGCAATTAATCATTAGGGGCATAATCCTAGTTTTATTTTCCTTCTTCTATTTCATATTTATGGTTTTTTGTTTCAAGGCTTGTCCTCTTCCTATCCTTGAGGGAGAGTGGATGTATGCTTTAATGTTCTATTTTTAGCCCTTGTATGAATAAGACTCCTCTCAAACCTATATATTGGGATTTGTGGTTGAGAAGTAGATCTAGTGGTAGTAACAATATGATTGATTTTACCAGTTAATAGTAATTGTTAGTTTTTTTGTTGTCAAGCTGCAATAGATATTGTAGTGTCAAAAAATTCCATCGCTTACATTTTCACACCTGATGTGGGAATAATTAATGATAAATTAGACTTAATGTCACCTTGATCTAGTGTTGTGAGGTGTTTTACACATTCACATTAGGTCTTGGGCCATTTTAAAGCTAAATTAACTTATCTTTGCCTTAATTTAATGTTGTAAAGTGTATTAATTTACGCCTTCACATTAAATTTAGGGGGCTTCTAAACCAAAGTGGACCTAATCTAGTGTTGTAATGTGTTTTACACATTCATATGGGACTTAGGGCCCTTCTTAGCTAAATAGACCCCAATTTTGTTTTAATTTAGTATTGCAAAGTGTATTTATTTACACTTTCACATTGGATTTTGGACCCTCTTGCATTTATGACCTTAATATCATCATTAATAGGCCCCTATGACCCCATATTATGAATCCCAAGGAATATTTTGATTAAAAAAACCCAATAATATCAACATATAAACTTAATTTCATCACTCGCCGACACTTTAGCTGGAAAAATAGCCCCTGTGGGACCCATTCACCACTTTGGGAAAATGAGTCCCATCTAGGTGGAACTCATTCACCCAACTTGGTGAATGAGTCCCATTTGAGCTATTTTCAAGGTTTGAGTGGGAAAAATTGGGTTTTAAGTTCAAATTTCTTCTATGTCGGCCTTGGGGATCTAATAAATAGTTATTGCAATGCATTGCCTATATAAGAAAGCTTTCAAATCATTATTTCATAAGGTCTACATGTTATCAAGTCAAGCAAGCAAGAGTTAAGCTCATTCCAAGTCTTCACAAAGTCATCAAGATAGCTTTCAAGATCAATTTTAAGGCATCATCATGTCAAGCATATCAAGCATCAAGCATGTTATTGAGCTAGTGTTGTGATGTAGCATTGAAGATCCAAGATCAAGCATTGTTCTACTCCTATTGTCAAGATCAAGATCTACATCCTTCATGGACATTTCATGTAGAGTTGTATATTTACAAGACATTATTTACAAGACATCATCCAAGGTATTATTTTCCATGATTCATGTTCTTTGTTTCATGTTTCATGCCTTCATTTTATTGTCTCATCATTTGGTTTAATTACCTACAAGGGGTTTGACCAAGGAAAACCCCTATTCCCTAACAATCAACACTTTTTTGTCTCTCTTTGTGTAATTGAAAATATAGGTGCTTTGAAGACTTGAAGATCATTGAATATTAGGCTACAAGATTGTTAGAGTTGTCTCCCCATTGGCAAGGTCATAATCTTCATTAAAAGTTCATCTACAACCCTGAAATCAAAGTTTCAGACCTGAAAATCTAGAGAAGCAGATTGAGCAAATTGAGAGACCTGTAGATCAAAAACTTTGAAGTTCCAGAAAATCCAAACTAGAATCATTCACCACAAGTGGTGAATGAGTCCCACTATAGGTGTTTTTCAGAGATCTTTGCAGATTCAGATACAATTTTTCCTAAAACTTGCTCTAGTATAGAAATCTAGAACTGGGATCGATTCTCCCAGAATGGAAAATGAGTCCTAGGAGGCTAAAATTTCAGGATTTGTAGAATTTCTAGTCTCTACAAGCTTCCAGATGCACACATTGTGTTTTGCAACTTTTTTTTGTTTTACACACTTTTCTAGGTCATTTTGTAGCTCATTGCATCAAACTAGGGTTTAGTATTGCATATTACATTGCATTAGTCTTTCCAAGTTCTTTCTTGGTGGTGAACCCCTCATTCAATCTCTTTTAATTTGAAATCATACCCTAGGAAATTCCCTTAGTAGATCTCTTTCTCCTTTGCATTGAGATCTCTAGGGTATCCTTGAATGTTAGTTGGAGAAAAGTGATGTTCTATGTCCAAAACCATAAAGCATCCATTTTTCAACTAAACATTTTGGTGAACCTGTATTTATAATACCTTCTTTTCTAATTTGGAGTCCATCATCATCCTATATCTATCTTCCATTGACTTTGCATTAGGGTTTGCATTAGTTAATTGGCATCCTAGAGGTTTAAATTTTTGCATTAGTGAAAGTGCATACAGGTAGCATTTTTGCATCCCAAATCATTGAAAAACATCTAGAAACTACATTTGCATTTAGGTTATAGATCATGCAAACTAAAAAGCATAAAAAGATCACTTAAATTTTTTCAATTTTTTTGAAAAAAACCCTAACTGGGACTCATTCGCCACCTTGGGTGAATTAGTCCCAGTCCAAATTTTAAACCGCCTTTTACAGCAGGATATGTGCATGATCTTCATGGAAAAAACAAGCCC